>APFE031594776.1:130739-155381 GCA_000404065.3 Pinus taeda | reverse complement strand
TGTACACAACCTTCCGCGTGACTGGGTTCCAAAGCTTATAACCCTTTAAACCATCCTTATACCCAATAAAGATGCACTTTTCAGATTTACTATCCAACTTGGTTCGTTTCTCCTTTGGAACATGTACATATGCGTCACATCCAAATACCCTCAGATGTGAAAGAGAGGTTTCTTACCAGTCCATACTTCTTGTGGAGTCTTATCCTCCAACGCTGATGAAGGTGACCTGTTGACCAAGTAACATGCAGTATCCACCGCCTCTGCCCAGAATTCTTGTCCCAACCCGGCACCACTGAGCATGCTTCTTGCCCTTTCCATCAACGTCTTGTTCATTCTTTCTGCGACTCCATTTTGCTGAGGTGTATATGGAGTAGTCTTCTGCCGTGCTATACCACACTTCTTACAGAATTCTTCAAATTCCTTGCTGCAAAATTCTCCACCATTATCTGTCCTCAACACCTTTATCTTCTTCTCTGTCTGATTTTCCACCAGAGCCTTAAATTCTTAAAACCTATCAAAGACTTCAGATTTCTTCTTAAGGAAATATATCCATGTATTCCTTGAGAAGTCATCTATAAATGATACATAGTACACAGACTTACCCAGTGATGGAACTTTCACAGGTCCAAACACATCACTGGGCACAAGCTCTAATATTTGTTTCGTCCTCTTACCACCAGAGAGGAAACTCACCCGATCTGCTTCCCATATACACAATTTTCACAGAAATCAAATCCAGAGAGCTATTACTCATACCTTATACCATACCTTTACCATGAAGTATTCGAAAGCCCTTCTCTCCAATATGTCCAAGCCTTTGATGCCACAACATGGTCTTCTCTCCAGAGACCACAAGATTTTCTGCTCCATTTCCAGGAACCATAGAACTATTGCACCCATCAACACAGTGCTACCTTGCAGCTTGTACAGAGTTCCAATCCGAACTCCCCGCATCAATACCAGTGCTCCTCGAACCATCTTCCAGGTATCCTTCTCGAACACTGTCTTTACACCTGCATCATCCAACTTGCTTACAAAATAAGATTTCTGGCCAACGCAGGAATATGCAGAACACCCGGAAGGGTTCTAACCCTTCCACCTTGCAACTTCAACTTTACTTTTCCGCGACCAATGATTCTAGCCTTCCTATCATCTCCTAAGAAGTCATCACCACCATCGTATTTCTCATACTCGCAGAACCACTCTCTATGGGGAGTGAAGTGAAAGGAGCACCTGAGTCAATTACCCATGCCTCATGATCTACATGTGTACTTGAAGAAGCCAAGTACACATCCCCACCTTCATCTGAGGTGGTTTTCGCCTCTGTAGAAGGAGCATCATCAGATCCCTTTCCTTTATCAGGAGCTTTAGATTACACTCCCTTCTGAAGTGCCCTTCCTTTCCGCATTTCCAGCACACCACCTTTGTAGGTTTTCCTGGAGATTTAGATCTCCCTCTAGATTTAGATCTCCCACTCGATGACTTATTTTTGTTCTGTTCTGGGACCATCCTCGTACAGACAAGGCATCACCATTCTGGTTGTCCATATTTTTCCGTCTCATCTCCTCCGTCAGCAAGGCTGAGACTATTTCATCAAACTGCAAAGCAGATGCATTGCTACCTATTGCAATAACCAGACTATCCCACGAGTCTGGTAGAGAACACAACAAACTGATGCACTTATCTTCATCTGAAATTTTAATATCAACAGATAATAACTGACTTACCACAGTATTAAACGCATTCAGATGCTCTGTCCCCAAGTCTCCATCTTTCATCCTCAGGTTATACAGCTTTTTCCCACTAGACAATTTATTCACGACAGAGGACTGTTAGATTTGTACAAAAGTCCTAACTTTGTCCCACAAAGCCTTCGCCCTAGCTTTCCCCTGAATACATTCAGCAAATCGAAATTCTGAGACCAAGCAAACCGGTATTGTGCTTCCGTTTTCCGTTCTGATCCAACTCTTCCATTCTTCAATCGGTCCACGTCCCGTTGGTTTAATTACCTCGAAACTACGCGCAATATTCTTCACTGATCTTTATCCACCAACAGATCCTCCATCTTGAGTTTCCACAACTCAAAACTCTGACATTGAACTTCTCAATCTCTATCTTTCCATTGCTCACCATCTTCTTTCACCACCAGAATCGATCTCACAGATCTCCCACTGAACAGGGTCTACCACAAGCCCAAGCGAAACCCCTCTGCAACAAAGGCATCCCCTTGAAGCCAAAACAGCTGCGATACCAAATATAGGTTTTAACCTTGTACAGAAATTACCTGCATATGAATTCTAAAACAAAGAAAATAAACAATGCGAGAGCATAACACATAAAACACATATGCACAAAGATTTTCCCCTAGATCCCAAAACTGGGACTACCAGCTTGATTTTTTCATTATATTCCTTTCAATGTTACAATACATATTTATACATGCCAAAGAATCTAATACCATGGACCGAAAACCATAGGTAGGTTCGCCCAACCCAATATAGGGTCCAAAAAAAAAATTCCCGGGCCGCTGCTCCGGACCCCGTAGAGGGGGGCTACCCGCCCGCCTCAAACCCTGCTGCGCAATGAAGGGGCGGCTCCACCCCCCGGTTCACTACGTAGGTTAGTCATGGAAAGAATATAACACAACCCAACAATAGCAAGTGTAGATCCTAATTTAGTGTTTATAAGCAATTGAATTTATTTTTGTTCCCTCTCCTCTGGCTCATTCAATTCATTGAATGTGCACAATAAACCTTCTAGAGCTTCCAGGATCCTATCCAAAAGAAGATATGTATCAACTTTCTCATTTTCATGGAATGAAGAGTTGATATTCATAATGGAGATACTACACAATGACGAGACTTTGCTCCCAAATGGGTGCATTTTTCTTAGCACACAAATGCAAAATCTTAACAAAAATATTGTGCTAGCTCTCCCTTTCTCATTGTCTTCTACGGGGAAGAATATTGGTTACTCAACATTATATAAACCTTAATGAGCATCCATGGCCATTGAGTATCCTCCTTGTATCATTTAATTGTAGGATTGGGTTGTCCATTAGCCTAATATGTTATAGGAGTTCTTCCATATTTCCTTAGAAAGGATCTCTTATGGGAGATCCTCCTTGTTTCTCCCATTTATGGAGAGTGGTATTAAACTATCCTCCCAAGATGCTATTTGTATGATATATGGTGTCCTCCAAAGATAATAAGGAAGCCCAACACTCTTGCTTCTCTCGAAATTGAATAGGAATATAGATATTGATGATGGAACATACCTGGTTAGAGGGAAGGTGTTGGCATTGAACTACTAACCAATGGATAGAAGAAATTTGATTTAATAGCTTGAAGTGGTCAAGATTCCACATGGGGCATTAACAACTAGAGGCTCCTATGGAATTGAAAATGATAATTTCGCTACCATTTCATATCTTATAGTTCCTTTGGAGGACTTCTTGTTCCTCCATATTTGTCTCCTAGAGCAAGGCTATTTAGATTTTTTCCTTTTTTAGGATAGATTTAACCTCTGCCATTCTTTTTTATGACCCTTGTGGAAAGTCCTTATAGATTCAAACTGCAGACTGTAATATGCTAAAAGAATTTACCTGAATCTACTCTACTCATCAATGGAAATAATAATTGATCGATGAAATCACAAAGCAGAAAAAGGAAGAATTAAATCACACATAACACAATAATTTTATGGGGAAAGCCACAATGAAAAACCCCTGCATATAATATATATATAATAATATATATATATATAATAATATATATTATATATAAAATATATATAATTATATATATATTACATTAATCAGAAATTTGAGAATATTACAATTCTTTTCTCAAGCCCGAGCAAACTCTGCACTATCACAATCTATCTCACTGCTTCACAAATAAGCTCCAACTAATACTTAGCCAATCTGTTTCCTACCAAGATCTTATTTCCTTGTGCAGTTTCCAAAGGAATTATCCTGCATTTAATTGGGAAATTCCTCATCCATAACCACGTAATCCATCAATAGGCCTTACTCTGATTTCATGCACCATCGATTTAATTTACATGATTTCACAACTGATAGTACATTGTCCCTGAACTCCAATCTCAACTAGGTCTTTCTCTAATATGACATGCATGAGTTAATTATGAGTGAATCTTCATTTTACTAGTTGAGCAATGTTGGTTACACCCAACTACTGGATCTCCCACTAATTCCTCCATCACTTGGAACTAGTGTAACTCACTTTAGCTTAGTTAAATTGAATTAAATAATTACAACTCAAAAGAACTCAACCTAGGCCTGTTTCCAGGAAAACTATTGTCTTTTTGATCTACTAGTCCCACTAGGATTGGCAGCTATCATAGAAACAAACAATCAAAGCAATTTTCGATTTCCTTTATGTATGATAGATAAGAGAGAAGAGAAGGGACCAACCTGGATCTCTCGCTTGGCTCTTTGCTTGATTTCTCTCCCCTTTGATAGAGCTTGCAACTCATCTCCTACTTGTCCCGCTTAGAGAATACCTGTAGAATCAAAGTAACAAAACACTATCAAAGCATCTTGATCTATTGTATCATAAATAATGCAGAATCGGAAATACATTGACCATACAATGGCATTCACAAATAACAACATTCACAAGTACACGATTGTATGGAGGAAAACTCAAAGAACTTTATTAAAATAGAAGGGAGAATTACAAACCATCCATCTGATCCAGCATCATCCTCCCAGCATCAAAGCCCTCTTCACCTCATGAAAAGCAAGATCACCCAATGATACATTGTTCCTTCTCAAAGACAAACTATCAGCGCTTCCTTACAAATTACAAGATTCCAGCCTCTAGATCTCTTAGATGAGGGATCCATTTATAGATGTTTGCAAAGGTGTGAGTCATCTCTGGGTTTTTTATTAGTGTCATTCCACTTGTTGTTCTTGGTTCCACTTAGATATTTCTTGGATCTCTTACTCATCCCTAGCCGAATTCAGAGAGGCAAGTGTCATATTAGAAGTTTCTAGAAGATTCCACGAGCATCCACTTAGCAAACTATCTCAGACATTTATCCATTCTCACTCATCGCACCCCACAGAAGGCCTCTTCAATATGCATCGCACCTGGCTAGTGCAAGAGTCAGTATGCATTGCACCCTGACAGTGGAGCAGTTAGTATGGTCCAGCTTTAGCCAGTTCTAAGTGGTTTTTCAGGTGGAACTTTTGGGGAATGATGTAATCAGTTGACCATGATATTTTAGGCTATGAAACAACACTTTTAGGGGTTAAAGAACCCTTGGTTTATCGACATATAAGATTGGGGTTTGCAGTGCCCAAATATGTCTATAATAGGGCCCCTAAAATTTAGGAACCACTCTACATGACTCTAGATAAATTCCCAACTCGAAATAACTGAGCCAATTAAGTCAAATTAATGTAGTTAACTATTACAAGTTTCCATGAGAATTAGAATTACAATATAATTCCTAATTTAATTCAAGGACAAAATTAAATTAGGATTTTCTTGTTGCATTTTTCAACAACCCTAAACCCCTTGCAGTTCTAAGAGAGGACCTTCATTATTTACTACGAGTTTGAGGGGCCTTATGAGATGGGATGAAACTCTTACCTTGGTGCTTCTAAATTTTGTAGTGTAAGGATCCAAAGTGTATTGATAACCCATCTTCTTCTCTTTTTCTATCTTCTCTATGCGCACTTCCCAATTTGATTTTCTTTTTGGCTTTCACTTATGCCTCTCTTTCCCTTTTTGCTTCTCATATTCTGATTTTTCTTTAGCTGAGATAGCAAGTGCAGAGCCTACTTTAGTGTTTATAAGCAATTGAATTTATTTTTGTTCCCTCTGCTCTACCTCATTCAATTCATTGAATGCGCACAATAAACCTTCCAGAGCTTCCAGGATCCTGTCCAAAAGTAGATTTGTATCAACTTTCTCATTTTCATGGGATAAAGAGTTGATATTCACAATGGACATACTGCACAATGATGGTACTCGGCTCCCAAATGGGTGCATTTTTCTCAGCACACAAATGCAAAATCGTAACAACAATATTGTGCTAGCTCGACACCCTCCCTTTCTCATTGTATTCTAACAGGAAGAATATTGGTTACTCAACATTATATAAACATTAATGAGCCTCCATGGCCATTGAACATTATCCTTGTATCATTTAATTGTAGGACTGGGTTGTCCATTAGCCTAAGATTTTATAGGAGTTCTTCCATATTTCCTTAGAAAGGATCTCTGATGGGAGATCCTCCTTGTTTCTCCCATTTATGGACAATGGTTGTTGGCTTGTATGGGCCTGACCAAGGTTCAGAGGTGATTTAGCCAAGCAAATCCCAATACTACTGGCCCTTTCGACAACAGTTCGTAGAGCGCGGACTGAGGTCTCACCTAAAGTAGTATGAGAGGGTGCTAGAACCAGGTTTCCGCACCCTGGGGATGTCTGATGAGCTTCTGGAGGTCCGAATTTTGACCTTGTGCATGTTGCTATGTGCACCTATTAGTCCCCCACAACCTGTGATGTCGCTTCCATGCAGCCCTACTCGGGGCGCAACTCGTATTATACCCAAGTTCCTTGCTATTTAATCTATTATTACCCAATTACTCAACTTATTTGTGTAAGACTAGTGATAATTAACAGTATATCCAACAATCATATAAGTGCGTGCAATGAACAAAACAATCTAAATGTAAAGAAGGAAATACACAAGCAGATGCACAGAAATTGGAATCAACTTCTCTTTATTATTCTTCGTTGCAAATTACAAACTCGACACCGCCCCACGCACTCAGCTGTAGGGGTCCGCGCACTCAGCTACGGACTCTACTAGGCCTCTGCGCACTTAGCTACAGAGCCTCTTCCTACTACTATGACCCAATACACTTAGACTCTTACTCTATGCTTGAACCATGCATATTCATCTATCTCTCCAATGTGCTTAGCTATTTTTACAACTTAGAGCCTCACTCTATTTATACACTCGGCCAACATGACATTACATTACTTTAGAATACTTAGGGCAGATAACCCTATGAATCAACCTATACTTCGTGCTCCGCACTCATAATTTGCGGAGTCTTTATAATACATTTGACCAAAACTTGGGCTTTGAGCCCCAAAACATACTGTGGGGGGATTCCATGCCCAACATGCCCCCAACAAAATCATTGTGACTCGTCCCGAGTCACTTTGTTGGTGCGGTGATCTTGGCATGGATCCCCTCCAACTGGTCTCGTACTGCTCAGAGGTCCGCGACGCACTGTTCTGCAGTTTGTTGGACCTACTACATGCACTCTTCCGATGCTTCTTTGTGAGGATCAACTTCCTGCTATAGCGCGTAGAGCCCCTACATCTGTGCAAGCTTGCCCTCGATATCTACCATAATGGTGAAGGCCTCATCAATCCATGGTTGGACACGCGATTTGAGAAATGCCTCTTTCTGTCTTGCTGGAACCCACCTGCTCTTTCAGTGCCTTTACTTGCTGCATCTTTGCCAGCCGTTGACTGAGTACGACTGTCTGCACAGTTCCTCTTACATTATCGTATTGCTCCTGAAGCTCGTGCGCCTCTGTTTCCAGGCGTTGTATGTTGTGGTCCTCCTGCAAGGATGTGAGGATGCCAAAACCTTGGTCCAACATACCGGTACAGTCCTACACCACTCGTCCAATTTATTCAAATCCTTTTTAAATAGCTCTAACGCGCTGCTCTCTAACTTTTGGAGGAGTGGAAGGCTACACCTTCAGCCACAGCTTGGCAATCTAGAGATTTAGCTCCATCTGCACACGTGTTGTTTCCTCTCGCGCGTTTTGGATTCCACTTGCCAGATAGTGGATCCACATTTATGTTGGTAGGTCTATGGTGATGGACAACTCAAGGACTCGCCAACATGCATCATCAACTATTTGCACTATCTGTCAGTTTTGTGACACCAGTTTGTCATGCTACAGGCTGAGTTATTCGATATTGATATTTTGCTCACTCATCACCTAAATCACGTGACCCTCCCTGGTGCGAAGCTTTGCTATTAGGCCATCTTGTAGTCGGTACAGTGTGTCTCCCGGAAGGGTAGCCAAATGAAGGCCAAGACCCTTGATCTTGCCCACTGCAGCTCTATCGACCTCATTCTCTGTTGTTAGCGCCCCTTCTGGTAGCACTATGGTGTTGGCCATCTTTGCACGTAGCAGCTACTCTGCCGCTGATGTGCCTGTTGTGCCATAGGTGGCTATGGTTCCTTCTTGTGGGGGCCACAGCTGTATTTTTTGCAGTTGCACCGTTAGGGCCCCCAACACAATCTGCTACTCTGACATGGCTTGTTGGAGTGCTTTCTTGGTGACCTCGTGAACCGTTTCGTCAATGTCGTAGACGTCACCTTATGTTAACGTGATTGGGTCGATGGCCAATTTCGAGGCCTTGACCCTTTTCTGTGGACATGCAGCCTTTTCAGTTGGGTGGAAGTTGTGCCTAGGTCCGCGCCTTCTTCTATCAGTTTTGTGTCCTCTGCCTCCTGTCTTGTAGACAATTCTGGGCCCTCTTCTTCCTGCGTTGTTGCGGCCCCTATTTTTTGTGTTGCTGCTGTTACTTCGGTGGACTTTGCCTTCTCTGCGGCTGCCTTTGCTGCCTCGTGGACAACCCTTACCTCTACGGCCACTTTTTCATTGCGCTTCTTCTCGGCAAACTTCGTGATGTGTAACTTGGCCTCATCCTTTCGTTTCTGTGTTGCTGTCTTATCCAGCTTTTCCAAATCCAAGGCATGCCACTCGGGAGGCCATGATTCTAACATTGAAAAAATTGCATTATCAATGGTGATGAAGGGGATCTTGGTCCATTGTTGTGTCGGATCCTTACGTGCCTTGATGTAAATATTATGCATGTCCACCTTGAAGTCTGTGAAGCTCCACAGACTATTGTGCACTGTGGGGGATAGGCGCGGCCTTCTATTGATCCACATCCGGATGCTCGCCTCCATGAGTAGCCAAAAGATATTTGTCTCGCGAATATACTTCGCATCCTTGGTAGCCTAGAGCGACGCGTACTTTGTGGCATTTGTAAGTCTTGTTCAATGCTTGGGAACTGACTATCCTTTGGCAATTCTCCCGTTACCAGCAAATTGGATAAGAGAAACCACACGTAGTGGAAGCTCTTGCCCTGCTCCTTGGCTTCTTTGCAATTGGTCAAGAATTCCTCGCAGAGGAACTCGGCCCAGTTGAATTGGACGCCCTCTATGCATTGTTTAGTCAACACAACTACCGGCGCTAGTACCTTATCGTTGCGACATTTTCTCATTACCTTCCCGACTAGGAGTTGGGTGGCTACACACACCCCTTTATCTTTGATGTTGTTGAATGCGTAACCCTTTTTTTCTTCTCAAGTTTATATTTCTTCTTCATGGCCTCCACGAGATCCAAATCTCCACTTTTTCCTGCTATCACCGTGGGGTCGTTTCCCTTACAGGGAAGTCGAGATATTCTATGGATGAGGTCCGCGGTGATGGGAATAGGCTCCTCCAGCCATAAGTACCCATCGTGCACCAGGAAAAGCAGTTGCTTGATGACAAAAATAGTAATGGGCATGCAGTGGAAGTGTGGAATCCACAACAGATGAAGCAATTGATCCTTCTCCACACTACGCAACCATTTTCACAACTCTAATGTTGTGACTGATCCCTCCATGCTTTGCTTCATGAGGTTCTTCGTCTCTAAGTGTGGGAACTTCTCGCTGTCCGTGAGGTCCCAATATTCAAACTTCAGCATGGGCACGTAGCCCAGGTGCGAGCCCTTAAACACAATTCCATCAGGGAGGAGCGGGGTCTAGAGTGCGCTCTAGGTGGCATCCAGATCCTTTGGTTTCTTAATTTTCCCTTCATATGGAGGGACGTACTCAGGCAATTTCACTGCAGAGCACACCGACTGGATGTCCTCTTCCATGTCTTCTACTTCCTCTATCTCATTGATGAGAGCTTGTAGGTCCTCCTCCTTGCCATTTATCTCAATGGTAACAACCTTGTCCTTTTCTTCCATTGAGAGTTTACTGAACCGCAAATTCCTCAGGGACATGCGAACTAGTCCCGCTGCCTGCTTATCTTTCTTGGGACTCAGTGTCCGAGGCAATTTCGGGACTTCCGGCGTGAACCTAGTATCTTTGGGAACATCATGTACTGTGGGGTTCTGTGTGGCCTTGTTGGTGGTTCCTTCTGCAGAGCCCAAACCTCTCCTAGTAGCCACCATCCTGTTTGAACTGTCTGTGGTTGTTCACGAACATCGAGGCTCAAATATCACTCGGCGCTTAACACTCTGTGCTCTAATCAGCTGCTCAAATCTCAAGTGAACAAGTGTTGTCTCGTGATTAGCCCCTGGAGTTTTATAATGCCTTTTGAATTCAAATTTGACCGTTCCCCCCAATTCTAGGCCATCAATTCTTTCTTGGTGGTAGATTTTCCCAAATCTTGCCATTAATTTGCATCTTAAATGCCCACCACTCGCTCCCTTTTGCCTTAAATTGGACATCCCATCATGAATAGTGACACCAATGGTCACTTCCTAGCCTACCCATGCAGTAGCGCAGCCCCCCGTGCACGGGCGCGAACCTTGTGGCATGCTGATTCTACGTGCACCCTCCTTATCGCGTAACTCCCAAGCAGATTCTTTTATAGTCTTGCACTCTCTTTCAACTAGTTGGAGTACTGAGACTGTGCTTCCTACGACTAGTCAAGTGGTCGCACCACCTGAGCGAGGCTTCAACTCGCCTTCTAGTATAGTCCGTGAAAATTCCTCAATTGCCCTCACAACAGTCGGCGTCGCGCATTCTATCATATGTAGTGAACTTCCCTGGCTACTGCATTTAGTGAGATGCGGTCATAGCCATGGCAGCAGAGTCATAAATTCTCAGCGACACTCTTCTAATCCAATGGTATGATCATCTGCACCTTGTTTTGTCATCCTTGGTTTATTGACGAGACATGCTTACTTGATCTCGTTTTCCAGCCTCTTGATCTTAGCATCTATCAAAATGCTTTTCTTCCTTAGTCGTACCCAGTCTTTTTCGAGTTTGCGGAGTCAAAGGTTCCCTCGTTGAATGGCTTCCTGAATCTTTATGCATTCGACCTCGCGTAGCTATGTGATTTCTTCGCCTTGGGCTTCGCACATTGTTATGACTATGAAAGCTCTTACAGGTGGACTCCTCTTTGCATTTTGTTCAGAAATTATGGTCTCTACTTTGTTTCATACCTTTGGAATCGTTTTCATGGTCAAGGTTTTGCACATGGTCCTATAGGCCCATTGAACCGCTGGTACGTGCAGGTCCCACTTAGTGCATCTTGCTTGGTGAACCCTATTCAGTACTTCGCACACCTTATCGAAAGCTTCTTCGTGGATAATTGGTAGCGCACATCGCCTTTCCTGCTATTGTGGTTTGTTCCGATTCTCTATTCTGGGAGTGGTGTGTGCTTGTGTGGGCTATACAGCATATGTCCGTACCCATCGAGAAAGGTGGGCACGCAAGTCGTTATGCCCCTGCTGACTGGCTTGCATCCTCAGTTGGGGATTTCCAAAGCGTAGGTGCATCATCCTTCTGCATCTATGCCAATCCTCAAAATTTCCTTGATGCATACCCCACCATCGTGCCGGCGTTGCGCATAGTGCCCATTTCAGCGCATCAAACCGCTGTTGTTCTGGTACTGCGCTTTCAAATTTGTTCAAGAATTCATCCACTGCGGTCAACCCATCATATGCCGACAGATCCCTTGCCTCTTTTGTCACGCAGCGCAGTGATCTAACCATCATGTTGCAATTAAGCGTTGTTATTTCTTGCAGCCAATTCTGCCATCACTCTATCTCTTCGTCTGAATCTGAAGTGCAGGAGCTTTTGCGCTCCCACGAAATCCTTCCATCTGCAGTCAGATTCACCCAATCCTCTTCTCGTGAGGTTATATTGTAAATGTTAGATTTTAAGCTTCTATGGTAGTTTTTTGCAGTGGCATGATCCGGATTATCCACAGTATTGTGTTCATTCTGTCGACATTTCAAACCCCAAAGGGGGTCCATCATCAGGACTAAATTTGATAGAATATGAATGAAAGTTCTTTGAGAGAAGAGACTTTTGACTTGAGTATAAATAAACCTAGACCCCTAAATTTTTATAAAGAAGCCAACACTTATATATGATTTCTTATTTATTTATTTTTATTAGTATTTGTATTTATTATTATTTTAATTTTTATTAATAATAATTTTTAATTTAGTTTATTAATTATTTAATTCAAATTATTTAGATTTAATTATTCCAAGTGTTTACCTAGTTGATTAATTGTAAGTTTATTCTTATATAAATGTAATGAATTTTTTTTTATTAATTTATTTCTATTTTCTTTTTATTTAACCTAAAAATCTAAAATATTTTAATTGATATACTTAATTCATAAATTTAGTTTAATTAATTAATTAATTTTATAATTTTTCTATAATTTTTATTTTTATTTAAATTATTAATTTAAATTTAATTGATTAATCAATTAAATATAATTGAGATTGTCATCACTATTATCGTCGCACATCGGTTCAATGTATCGCGCTCCTTCAACTGGATCTAGCGATACTATTACGTGTAGTGACATTTTCTCAAAGATCATTTTGCACCTCTTCATATTTATGACCCCATTCATATCAGTGGCCCAGTCTATTCCTAGTAGTGCGGGATAGGGATTACTGTCATCAAGAATCTCTATCACTTCCAAATTTGCTTGTGCGCTTGCACCTTCAATATCTACTGTTACCCTTTGCAATCTTCCCATGGGCAAGATCTTACATTAATTCGCCATTCGTAATTGAATAGGAGACCACTATAGCGCGGGTCTACCCATGCGTTCCCATGTTTGTTTTGATAATACATTCGTGTCTGATCCCCGATCTAGGATTACCTGATCCATTTCATACTTGCTGATTTGCGCAGTCAACCTCATTTCCCTTCCTGTGCACAAAGCATGATTTCCAAGTTTCCGAACCACGCACGGTTCTCCTGACCCCGCACACCTAGTGATAAGTTCCTGTAGTCCTTTGACTGTCTCGCTGTCATATAGCAGTTTCATGCATGTCTCCAAAAGGTTAGTGAGCATTGAAGGATCCATCCCTGGTTCTAGTTGATCCTTACTACCTGAAGTGGAGGCCTCCGTGAAGCTCTTCTTAGCTTCCACGAATGTCTCCTTCACACGTTCTAAATCAAACTTAGGTTCCTTATTAGGAGCCTTGCAAAACCATGCAATTTCTTATGGTTGCTTGCCTTTATCATCGCCAGTGGTCACACCACTCTTGAGCATCATGTTTACATCTTCTTTTCATGGTTTAGACCTCATCATCCACAAATTCTAAGTCAGATGGGTCTAAAGTACCCATTTTCGTGTAGTCTCGCTATCAGTGTAGGGCAGTCTTCTCCATCGTGATCAAACTGAGTACAGTACAAACATTATGTCCTCGTTGGGTTTGTACAATCACGGGCATAGTGCCCTGGGCCTCCACAATTATAGCAAATTAATTGTTCGCAACCCCTTCCTAGTCCCATTCCACCTCGACCTCGACCGCACCCCTGAAATCCAGCGCACGCCATTCTTGCATTCGGGTCAAGGGCTCACGTTTCGGTTTGCACCCTGTAGGAAGGGGTCTGATCCATCATTAGTTCATAGCTTTTGCAGGTGCGCTCATCATGGCCTACTGACCTGCAGAAGTTACAAAACAATTGTTGGGATGTCTACATATATTTCTGCAATAGATGACAATTATCCATAGAGTGTTTTCCTCCTATCTCACAGATTGTGCACCATAATGCAGGCGCCGCGCTCGGACCTACCTGCACCTCAGGTCTTAATGGCATCGACCCTCCTCTTTCCAGGTAGTTCACGAGCACTGGACAGTGGTCCTTGTCATGCCCCTGGCCTTTGCATTTTATGCACCATACCTCCTCGTATGCCTCCGGCCGAGGTGTCCTGTCAAGTTTCAAAATTCATATTTCTAGACACAAATTTTGTAGTTGCGTGTGGATTTGTTGGACTCCTAGACCAAGGTCTTGTATAGGGGTCTCATGCAATCTCATAGGCATTTCTAAAGCTTCGGCCTGGGTGGAAAGTGCCTGGATGGAAATTTTTTATTGTGACAGTGTCGTCCTTAAGTGTGGTGTCAGTGATGCGACAAACCATCCGTGGTGTTGTCCATCTGTCAATGTCATGCTCGCTTCGCAAATCATACCCTTCAGTCTTTCATCCAAATCCCAGGGGGTCTTGCCCAGGAGCATCATGATCTCCTTAAACCCAATGATTGATTGTGTTTCTAACTTTGGCCTACTAAATTCCCTATTCAGCGTGGCCTGGATCTCTGCGATTCCTGCGTTTGGATGGTCATTAGAATGATTGATGTACCATGTTAATGCGTGATCCTGCAACGTGCTCACCAGCGTAGCCTTCCTGATATTGTCATCTGTGACACCTTGTGCTTCCCATATTGCTCTTACCACGAACCAGAATTGGTTCGGATGTTCATTCCCTACTCCTCTGAATACCGATAGTTTGATCACACTCGCCATGCTGAATTATGGTGGTGGTGGAGGTGGGGTGGGTGGAGATGTAGGTGAGGAGGGTAAGACGGGTGGCGGTATAGGTGGAGGTGGTAAACACGGAATGCACTGCCTAATCAGACTAACCGCACTTCTCGGAGAAACTTTCGCGAGCTCTTCCTCGCTTTCCTGCGAGGGGGAAATTAAGGGAATGGTTTCCAATTCTTCACTACTTTTGCTTCTGTAGATCTTCCTACTTTGTGTAGTCCCAAACATTAATTTATTCGCATAACCCACTTTTCACACGAATCTTAATCCAAGTGTTCAAAGATTTAATATACTTACCTCACGGTCTCTTGAGGAAACATCGCTCTCCCTCACTGTAGCTGATAGATGTATTTACCACGAACTCAGTGATAAATCCTTTGATAATTCAGTTAAGCCAATGGTCCACATCTTGCGCGATATTATCTCCTGACGCTTCTAATCTGCGCACTAATTCCGAAGTCCACACGATTGGTTTGTTGAGCCTACACCTTCCCTAACTCTCTACTAGCTTTGTGATCCACTCATACAGCTTAGAAGGAAAGGATGCAAAGAAAATTTTGTGGATTTCCATATAAAAGTAGCGCTCCAGGAACGGTTCCTTAGATACTCATGGATTTCTGTTTTCCTACGCCGTGAACTCGTGAATCTTCTTGTCCAACCACTCCTCAATTTCTTTCTATGTTGGATTGCACTGGCACAACATCAGACATCCCTTATGCAGATCTTGATCCCAGCAATAGAACCATTTGTTGGCTTGTATGAGCCTGACCCAGGTTCATAGGTGATTTAGCAAAGCAAATCCTGGTACTACTGGCCCTTTCAGCAATAGTCTACGGAGCGCGGATTGATGTCTCACCCAAAGTAGTATGAGAGGGTGCTAGAACCAGGTTTTTGCACCCTGGAGATGTGCGATGAGCTTCTGGAGGTTCACAGTTTGACCCTACGCATGTCTCTATGCGCACCTGTTAGTCCTTCGCAACCTGTGATGCTACTTCCGTGCAGCCCTACTTGGGGTGCGACCTGTATTATACCCAAGTTCCTTGTTATTTTATATGTTATTACCTGATTACTCAACTTATTTGTGTAAGACTAGTGATAATTAACAATATATCCAACAATCATATAAGTGTGTGCGATGAACAAAACAATATAAATGTAAAGAAGGAAATACACAAGAAGATGCACAGAAATTGGAATCAACTTCTCTTTATAATTCTTCATTCCAGATTATAGACTCGACACCGCCCTGCGCACTCAGCTGCAGGGGTCTGCGCACTCAGCTGCGGACTCTACTAGGCCTTCGCGCACTCAGCTGCAGAGCCTCTTCCTACTACTATGACCCAATACACTTAGACTCTTACTCTATGCTTGAACCATGTGTATTCATCTATCTCTCCAATATGCTTAGCTATTTTTACAACTTAGAGCCTCACTCTATTTATACAATCCCATGGTCTGCAGACCATGGGTAGGCCAACATGACATTACATTACTTTACAATACTTAGGGTGGACAACCTTATGGCTCAACCTATATTTTGCGCTCTGTGCCCATAATTCGTGGAGTCTTTACAATACATTTGACCAAAACTTGGGCTTTGAGCCTCAAAACATACTATGGGGGGATTCCATGCCCAACAGTGGGATTAAACTATCCTCCCAAGATATTGTTTTTATGATATATGGTGTTTTTATGATATACGGTGTCCTCCAAAGATAATAAGGAAGCCCAACATGCTTGTTTCTCTCGAAATTGAATAGGCGTATAGATATTGAATATGGAACATACTTGGTTAGAGGGAAGGTTTTGGCATTTAACTACTAACCAATGGATAAAAGAATGTTGATTTAATAGCTTGACGTAGTCAAGATTCCACATGGGGCATAAATAACTAGAGGCTCCTCTAGAATTGACAATGATAATCTCACTACCATTTCATATTTATAGTTCCTTTGGAGAACTTCTTGTTCCTCCATATTTGTCCCCTGGAGCAAGGCTATTTGGGGTTTTCCTTTTTTTAGGGGAGATTTAACCTCTGCCATTCTTTTTTCTGGCCCTTGTAGATTCAAAATGTAGATTTTAATATGCTAAAAAAATTAACTTGAACATACTCTACTCATGAATAGAAACAATAATTGATCGATGAAATCACGAAGCAAAAAAAGGAAGAATTCAATCACACATAACACAATAATTTTCTGAGGAAAGCCACAACTAAAAAATTATGCTATCTATATATTGTATTAATAAAAAAACTTGAGAAGATTACAATGCTTTTCTCAAGCCCAAGCAAACTCTGCACTATCACAATCTATTTCACTGCTTCACAGACAAGCTCTAGCCAATAGTTAGCCAAATCTGTTGCCTGCCAAGATCTTATTTCCTTGCGTATTTTCCAGGGGAATTAGCTCGTATGTAATTTTGAAATTCCTCATCCATAACCATGCAATCCATCAATATGCCTTCCTCTGATTGCATGCACCATTGATTTAGTTTAGATGATTTTACAACTAATAGTACATTGTCCCTGAACTCAAATCTCAACTGGGTCTTTCTCTGATCTGACATGCATGAGTTAATTATGAGTGAATTTTCAATTTATTGGTTGAGTAATGTTGGTTACACCCCACTACTAGATCTCCCACTAATTCCTCCATCAGTTGGAACTAGCTTAACTCACTTTAACTTAGTCAAACTAAATTAAATAATTACAACTCAAAAGAACTCAACTTGGGCCCCTACAATTTAGGAACCACTTTACATGACTCTAAATAGACTCCCAACTCAAAATAATTGAGCCAACTAAGTCAAATTAACTTAGTTAACTATTACAAGTTTCTATGAGAATTAGAATTACAATTTAATTCCTAATTTAATTCAAGGACAAAATTAAATTAGAATTTTCTTGTTGCATTTTTCAACAACCCTAAACCCTTGCAATTCCAAGAGAGTATCTTCTTTATTTACTACGAGTTTTAGGGGCCTTCTAATATGGGATGAAACTCTTCCCTTTTATGGTGCTTCTGAATTTCATAGTTTAAGGATCCAAAGTGTATTGATAACCCATCTTCTTCTCTTTTTCTATCTTCTCTATGTAGACTTCCCGATTTGATTTTCTTTTGGCCCTTCACTTATGCCCCTCTTTCTCTTTTCCCTTCTCTTCTTCCAATTTTTCTTCAGCTAAGATAGCAAGTGTAGAGCCTACTTTAGTGTTTATAAGAAACTCAATTTATTTTTGTACCCTCTCCTCTGCCTCATTCAATTCATTGAATGCACACAATAAACCTTCCAGAGCTTCCAGGATCCTATCCAAAAGAATATCTGCATCAACTTGCTCATTTTCATGGGATGAAGGGTTGATATTCTCCATGGAGAGACTACATAATGATGAGACTTGGCTCCCAAATGGGAGTATTTTTCTCATCACACGAATGCAAAATATTAACACCAATATTGTGCTATCTCGACACCCTCCCTTTCTCATTGTCCTCTATGGGCGAGAATATTGGTTACTCAACATTATATAAACCTTAATGAGCCTCCATGGCCATTGAACATCCTCTTTGTATCATTTAATTGCAAGACTAGGTTATCCATTAGCCTAAGATGTTATAGGATTTCTTCCATATTTCTTTAGAAACGATCTCTTAAGGGAGATCCTCCTTGTTTCTCCCATTTATGGAGAGTGGTATTAAACTATCTTCCCAAGATGTTATTTTTATGATATATGGTGTCCTCCAAAGATAATAAGGAAGCCCAAGATGCTTATTTCTCTCAAAATTGAATAGGCATATAGATATTGATGATGGAACACACTTGGTTAGAGGGAATGTGTTGGCATTTAACTACTAACCAATGGATAAATGAATGTTGATTTAATAGCTTGAAGTGGTCAAGATTCCACATGGGGCATAAACAACTAGAGGCTCCTCTGGAATTAACAACGATAATCTCAATACCATTTCATATCTTATAGTTCCTTTGGAGGACTTCTTGTTCCTCCATATTTGTCTCCTGGAGCAAGGCTATTTGGGGTTTTCCCTCTTTTTAGGGAAGATTTAACCTATGCCATTCTTTTTTCTGGCCCTTGTAGATTCAAACTGCAAATTGTAATTGCTAAAAAAATTGACTTGAATCTACTCTACTCATCAGCAGAGACAATAATTGATCGATGAAATCATGAAGTAGAAAAAGGAAGAATTCAATCACACATAACACAATAATTTTCTGGGGAAAGCCATAACTAAAAACACCTACTATCTATATATTGTATTAATAGCAGAACTTGAGAATATTACAATGCTTTTCTCAAGCCCGAGTTGCACTATCACAATCTAGCTCACTGCTTCACAAACAAGCTCTAGCTAATACTTAGCCAAATCTGTTGCCTGCCAAGATCTTATTTCCTTGCGCAGTTTCCAGGGGAATTAGACTATATTTAATTGGGAAATTCCTCATCCATAACTGCGCAATCCATCAATAGGCCTTCCTCTGATTGCATGCATCATCAATTTAGTTTAGATGATTTTTCAACTAATGGTACGTTGTCCCTGAACTCCAATCTCAACTGGGTCTTTCTCTGATCTGACATGCATGAGTTAAGTATGAGTGAATTTTCAGTTTACTGGTTGAGAAATCTTGGTTACACCCAACTACTGGATCTCCCACTAATTCCTCCATCAGTTGGAACTAGTTTAACTGAATTTAACTTAGTTAAACTGAATTAAATAATTACAACTCAAAAGAACTCAACTTGGGCCCCTAAAATTTAGGAACCACTCTATATGACTCTAAATAGACTCCCAACTCGAAATAATTGAGCCAACTAAGTCAAATTAACTTAGTTAACTATTACAAGTTTCTATGAGAATTACAATTACAATTTAATTCCTAATTTAATTTAAGGACAAAATTAAATTAGGATTTTCTTCTTGCATTTTTCAACAGCCCTAAAACCCTTGCAATTCCAAGAGAGGACCTTCTTTATTTACTATGAGTTTGAGGGGCCTTGTGAGATGGGATGAAACTCTTCCCTTTTATGGTGCTTCTGAATTTTGTAGTTTAAGGATCCAAAGTGTATTGATAACCCATCTTCTTCTCTTTTTCTATCTTCTCTATGTGCACTTCTAGATTTGACTTTCTTTTGGCATTTCACTTATGCCCCTCTTTCTCTTTTCCCTTCTCGTCTTCCAATTGTTCTTCAACTAAGATAGAAAGTGTAGAGCCTACTTTAGTGTTTATAAGAAAATGAATTTATTTTTGTGCCCTTTCCTCTGCCTCATTCAATTCATTTAATGCGCACAGTAAACCTTCCAGAGCTTCCGAGATCCTATCCAAAAGAATATCTATATCATCTTGCTCATTTTCATGGGATGGAGGGTTGATATTTGCCATGGAGATACTACACAATGACGAGACTTGGCTCCCAAATGGGGGCATTTTTCTCAGCACAAGAATGCAAAATCTTAACACCAATATTGTGCTAGCTCAACACCCTCCCTTTCTCATTGTCCTCTACGGGGAAGAATATTGCTTACTCAACATTATGTAAACCTTAATGAGCCTCCATGGCCATTGAACATCCTCCTTGTATCATTTAATTGCAGGATTGGGTTGTCCATTAGCCTAAGATGTTATAGGAGTTCTTCCATATTTCCTTAGAAAGGATCTCTTATGGGAAATCCTCCTTGTTTCTCCCATTTATGGAGAGTGGTATTAAACTATCCTCCCAAGATGCTATTTCTATGATATATGGTGTCCTCCAAAGATAATAAAGAAGCCCAACATGCTTGTTTCTCTAGAAATTGAATAGGCATATAGATATTGATGATGGAACATGCATGGTTAGAGGGAAGGCATTGGCATTTAACTACTAACCAATGGATAAAATAATGTTGATTTAATAGCTTGAAGTGGTCAAGATTTCACATGGGGCATAAACAACTAGAGGCTCCTCTGGAATTGACAACGATAATCTCACTACCATTTCATATCTTATAGTTCCTTTGGAGGACTTCCTGTTCCTCCATATTTGTCTCCTGGAGCAAGGCTATTTGGGGTTTTTCCCTTTTTAGGAGAGATTTAACCTCTGCCACTCTTTGTTCTGACCCTTGTAGAAATTCCTTGTAGATTCAAACTGCAGATTGTAATATGCTAAAAAAATTGTCTTGAATCTAATCTACTCATCAGTGGAAACAATAATTGATCAATGAAATAATGAAGCAGAAAAGGGAAGAATTCAATCACACATAACACAATAATTTTTTGGGGAAATCCATAGCTAAAAACCCCTGCTATCTATATATTGCATTAATCAGAAAATTTGAGAAGATTACAATGCATTTCTCAAGCTCAAGCAAACTTTGCACTGTCACAATCTATCTCACCACTTCACAAAGAAGCTCCAAACAATACTTAGCCAAATCTACTGCTTGCCAAGATCTTATTTCCTTGCGTAGTTACCAAGGGAATTAGATCATATTTAATTGGGAAATTCATCATCCGTAACTATGCAATCCATCAGTAGGCCTTCCTCTGATTGCATGCACCATCGATTTAATTTAGACGATTTTACAACTGATAGTACATTGTCCCTGAACTCCAATCTCAATTGGGTCTTTCTCTGATCTGACATGCATGAGTTAATTATGAGTGAATCTTCATTATACTGGTTGGGCAATGTTGGTTACACCCCACTGCTGGATCTCCCACTAATTCCTCCATCAGCTGGAACTAGTTTAAATTACTTTAACTCAATTAAATTGAATTAAATAATTACAACTCAAAAGAACTCAATTTGGGCCCCTAAAATTTAGGAACCACTCTACATGACTCTAGATAGACTCCCAACTCGAAATAACTGAGCCAACTAAATCAAATTAACTTAGTTAACTATTACAAGTTGCCATGAGAATTGGAATTACAATTTAATTCCTAATTTAATTCAAGGACAAAATTAAATTAGGATTTTCTTGTTGCTTTTTTCAACAACCGTAAACCCCTTGTAATGCCAAAAGAGGACCTTCTTTATTTACTACGAGTTTGAGGGGCCTTGTGAGATGGGATGAAACTCTTCCCTTTTATGGTGCTTCTGAATTTTGTAGTTTAAGAATCCAAAGTGTATTGATAACCCATGTTCTTCTCTTTTTCTATCTTCTCTATGCGGACTTCCCAATTTGATTTTCTTTTGGCATTTCACTTATGCCTCTCTTTCTCTTTTCTCTTCTCATCTTCCGATTTTCTTTCAACTAAGATAGCAAGTGTAGAGCCTACTTTAGCATTATGCGAGGAGAGAAATTCATCCTTTGTCTTACACAGTCAGTTTTGGGTTAAATAGAGGTTTTCATCAAAGGGCGATTCGGTATCATCTAGGTGTATATCCTTTGTTTCTTTATGTTTCATCCGCGCTAGAGAAGGGGGAGAGTGTATGGAATTTCCGGTTCCTCTTCCTCCAAATTGAGTGCTTCAACTATATTCTCACTTCCACCTCCATGACCTATTTTGCTAGTACCTTCTCCACTGCTTTGCCCATATTTTCTTAGGGATTGAGTACCTTTTCCTAGAGGCATTATCTTTCCTTGGTGCATAGTCGAGGCATGATGTTGTATGGCTAGCTCTTTTCTTTGTTTGTCTTGATGCCATTGTTCGTCTAATTCCACTTGCTTGGGTTATTCCTCTTATTTTTTTAGTGTAGCTTCTAGAAAAGTGAAGTTGACAAGTTTGATTTGTTAACTTTTCATAATTGGAATGTGTTTTTTGAGGGCCCTAAATCCACATATGCAGTCAAAAACTAATTTAAAAAATAAAAAAATAAAAAATAAAAATTGAGCAAAATATTTGGCACCAAAACCTTTAAAATGCATAATAAATATAAAATATTGTGGGTAGTCTGATTCGTAGTTTGGTTTGGTTGTTGAATCTACTAGAGACATGTGTGAGGTGTGTATCTTTCATTTAATGGTCCCATGGCAGAGTTCGTTGTTCCTCAAGTTAGGTCGCTTTCACCAGATTCAACGTATCTATATATATTTCGATAACAATGATATCACAACAAGTTGGAGTTAAGAATTTGAGAGCTTTACTTTCATCTCAAATCATAGAGTGCAGAGTCGAGTAGTGAGCATTTTTGGTTGCTTCTTAAGCTCTATTGTTTCAAGCACCAAAGCTCTGTGTAGTTTCTCTGCAATTCTTGATTTGGGTTTGAGACAATATTTTACAGTTCATCAATGTTTTCTCTAGAAAGAATATCCCCAATCCTACAACTTTTAACCAACCTCTTAGAAGTTTTATGCTATTCATTGGGGGCATTTATTGACATAAAATCCCATAGATTCAACAAGTTTTTTTGCTAGTCAGGTTGATGGAGGTCACTATGCTTTTCTATGGTTGGTATTGTGCTGGCTTCGATGAAACAAATGCGATTCGATATCCATGCCCATCATTATTTCTACATAATGCTGACTTTGCTAAAACATATGTCATTCGACTTCCATGGCCATCACTATTTCTACCTAATAAGATTTATTATAATTGTATTTGGGATTCCATATATTTTTGGTTCAAAGTTCTGAACAAGAACTTCAATAACCTGTGCAACCTAACCATTGCATCAAATTCATCAAAGATACATGAGAAGCTCTCTATGTGTACAATGAATAAAATGTTAAAGCAAAAAAATATTGGAAACTGTCATTTTCTTCCATTTATTGGAATGAGGGAATATGTTTTTTTGCATCATTAACTTTGCTTTGGACGAGTCTACAATCACAAATTTATTATATGGGGGAGAGGAGAGTCTTATGCTCAATGGAGAAGGTGGTATGAGCATCTTATTACAGAGATGTTGTTTCACAAAAATAGCAAAAATTTTGACCCTAAGAGTTATTTTTATGGATTTAATACTCAAAACTCTTCCTTGAACTTCAAGAGTTTCTCTTTTTTATACTTAAATTGTTTTATACGTGAACATAAATGTCTCAAATTTCTCCTCTCTTTTTTGTTATAGAGAATTTTATGTGATGTGTACAGCATTATACAACAAGCCTATTTATAGTTTGATCTCGTGTGTGAGTATCTACTTATAATATTATTTTGAGTAGTCCAACTATTATATTTTTTATTATACTTGGCTATGGTAGGTTATATTGGTAATCGTTTTATACTTAAAATGTTTTGACTTGCAATTAGCTGAAAATTTTAAAATTATTTTGTAAAGTCTACTAAAATTTTGAAAATAAATAACTATTAAATTGAATATCTTAAAAATATTTTTTTTTATTTATAATTTTTTAAATTTGAATTTCTATTTCTTAACTATTATGGTTATATAAATTTGTCAAATAATTTAAAAGTAAATTTTATAAGTGTCATAATAGTATACACATCAAATCTCAATATATATGGCAAATTTCATTATTTATATATATAGATAGATAGATAGATAGATAGATAGATATAGATATATAGATATGTGTGTGTGTGTGTGAGAGAGAGAGAGAAATTAATTTATATAGAATATTAACATATATTATCTACTTAATATAAGAAAAACATCTAAAATTATTATGTCACTACTTAAATAAAATGTTCCCGAGTTATAATGGGGAATCTTTGACAAAATCTCTTTTAAGCCTTACTACTAGGACTCAAATATTATTGCCACAACTACAACAAAATCCGACCAACACATTTTTATTTTCTATCACTTCTATATTTCAATATAATATAATTTGAAAATACAATCTAAGTTTCTTCCTCTAAACTTCTTGCTTCATTTGAAGCTTTTCTACTTTAAGCAACTTCTTTAATAGATTGATCATCATTGAGTTTGAATTATTATATATAATATATATATTATATAATATATAATATATATTATAGAAATTGCTTTTTATCTTCATAAATTGAATTCTATTTGGAAATGATATTCTAGTCTCAATTTTACATTTATTGTCTATCAAATCTATTAATAACTTAAAGTCTCCAAATACTTATAAATATTTTTCTATTGTTTTTTCATAAAAATATAAAATGCCTAAAACA
>APFE031594776.1:116111-128350 GCA_000404065.3 Pinus taeda | reverse complement strand
CCCCCCCCCCCTTCATTGCACTGATTGCGTAGCGAGGGGGGTCACAGGGGGTTTGAGGGGTGCAGCTAACCCCACTCTATGGGGTCCGAGGCAACGCCCCAGAAAATTTTGGTTTTGGACCCTATGTAAGGTTGGGCGGACCCACCTATGGTTTTGTGCATGATTTTCGCAAATGGTTTTGGATGTGATGGTTTTTGGTCCATGGTTTTAAACGTGATGGTTTTCGGTCCATGGTATTGGACGCTTCGACATGTATAAATATGTATTGTAACAATGAAAAGAACATAATGAAAAATCAAGCTGGTAGTCCCAATTTTGGGATCCAGGGGAAAATGTCTGTGTATATGTGTTTTATATGTTATGCTCTCACATTGTTTATTTTACGTGTTTTAGAATTCGTATGTAGGTAATTTATGTACGAGGTTAAAACCTACACCATTTACCAGACTTCCATTATGAAGCTTCTAGCGCTGGAAGCTTCAGCTCTTAATTTAAAAAACTTCCCATAACAAGACCGGCGTGACTGGAGCATAGCTCAATCACTCTGGTCGGTGCTAGGGATAGTGCTAATACTTGCACATCAACGTGAGGCAGACAAAATCCATTAGCACCAATCTTGTAAACTAGGCAAAACAAAAGTTTTAGTGGAAATGGTGCAAAAGGGAATTGATCTACTCATGAAGAGGGACACACCATCTTTGTCGTGTCGAGTCATGTCATGAGTCATCTCGACCACATCACTACTATGGGCCACACTGTTGTAATCAATGTAATGTAACATGGAAGTCCAAGAGACCCACATGTAAATCTGAAGAGTCATGTAAAGTTGAAGAGCCATGTAAATCAAATAGTCATGAGGGAAGTCAAACAACCACAAGGACTAGTTTTACCCTTGGCTATGAAAACCCCTCATTTGTACATTTAAAAGAATTTTCACCTTGGCGCCTCCCACATAGCCTTGAAAGTTTGTAATATTTTCTTTGGGGAGTGAGTATTGGCTCCAACGCCCCGCTTACAGGGTTAGTGATGTATGGTGTACCGATGTGTCTTGGAAATTTTTCTTAATTTAGAAGCCTGATAACAGGCCATCACATTTTCAAACATGTATTGTAGATATTTGTAGGACTAATCTTTGAACACTTGTAATGCATGTTGATTTAAATTGTGTTAAGAGAGTTGAACTATTTCAATTGTTCTAATACATATGTTTACGAGAATGTGTTGTATAAGTTGTTAAGGTTGTCTTTCCCGTGTGGGCTACCTCATCGGACACTAGACATAGGCATTCCCATAAATGTTTTATAATGACCATCGCACTCAGGTGGACTATTCTGCTGGGTATTGCACTAGCTATCTGTTCATTGTGTGTTTGTGACCATTACATCCATGTGGAATACTCCGTTGGAAGTTGCACATGTCCTGATGCGTTGTGTGTCTCTAATAGAGTTGGGATTATGCCCTTTCGACTGGAGACTCACTTCCACCCTCTCCCTCTACGGTGAAAGAACCTTCACACAAGTAACACCAAGCACTCACCAGGCACGTGAACCTTGTTGTTCAAAGACAAAGCAGACCACTCTCATATGCTGACAAGCAAGAGCTAATGCATATATTTAAGATAATGGAAATCAAGCCATCATATCGTATGGTACCCCTACACCAAATAGTGTGAGGTCTAGTTGGGATTTCACATCAAGGAGATCCCCTAAATGTTGGCGGGTCCAGTACCGTCAACATTTTTGGTGCTAGAAGGAGGGCCAGATAACAAGTTGAGCCTGTTACATCTAGTTTGAATCTCTTACCAAATGGATCATACACAATTCATTCTCCAAGCGTGTTTCACTCATTTCTCCCTTAATCAACTATCATTCCTCAATGAGCTTCTCAATCACTTTTCCTTGTTAAAGTTTTATGTGAGGACAGAATGTCCATAACCAAGCACATTTATGATTTTCTTCATTTCTGTGAATCTCATGAAATCAATAATGATGAGCTTGTTTATGTAGTTTTCTTCCTCACCCTTGAAGTTCGTGCTAATTGGTGGTGTCATACCCTACCACCTACTTCTATCCATTCCCTTCTCACTCTCCTCAAGGATCTCCATCAAGCCTTTGATAAGTGTGACCACAAAGATGTCTATGAAAGAATCTCATGTTTAAGAATGAAGCCTGGTGAATCAACTAAGGAATTTTCTACCCGCTTCCTTTACCTCTGTTACGAAATTCCTAAATGATTTGTGGACCTTGACTTCATGAGTCAGGAGCTAAATCACCTGGTTCATGTTTCCCGACACAATGAACCCTCTGATTTCCCTTCTCTTTCCACTCTTGCAGACCATGACGCCCCTTAGTTTGCAAAGGAGGAGCCCAACACCCCATTTGTTCCTTGTCCTCCTCCCTTTCTAGTCTCAAAGCAGGTGCCCCCTCATGGTGGTCACAAAGATAAGAAATCTATGCAGTGGGTACCCCCTTGTAGCAGTCGCAAAGTTGAGAAATATGTGCAACATATTCCCAACCCATCTTCTCACTGTCTCCCACTCCAACGAAGGAAATTCCATAATGGCTCAGAAAGCCTATAGCAAAGACTCATTCCTCCATGCCGCAAGAGGACATCACCCTTCATAACCCAAGTATCAAATCTAATCTACATCTCTGCCATCCTCCATCATTTACAAGCCATGAATCCTTGTACCATGACTTGCTTGAACAATCTGCTTCACAAGCTAGTTGCATGCACACTCTTGATTCTCAAGTTGTTGGCCCAAATTTCGGTCATGTGCATGGAAGTCTCATTATACAGGCGGAGGAGCAGGAAGGTGAAGACACAATCAATTCCTCTTCTATGTTTCAAAATGGTTCACATCAAAACAATGAGCTCCCATTCTTGATCAATTCTAAATCTGCAAATATTGGTGAAACATCATGCACAATTAATTCTTCCGGTCAACCTCCAGTCTTGGGTTTTCATCACTCCCATGCTTCTATATTTTGTGATGAACGTCCAAGCACATCATGTGATCTGTTGTTCTCTTATGTACACTCTAGTTGAGATCTAAAATGTGCATCAGTCAAAGCAAACGTCCATATCAAAACTTCATTTGCACCTCACTTGCCCATGTGTCCCACCATCCACAGCACATCTACATGTGAAGGAGATACTCCCTATTCTCTTGCTTCTTCATCTGGTGATTTATCTCCTTGATCGGCACAAGGAAGTGAGGTTGTCCATGATGAAAACAATCTCAACTTATAGGAATCTTCTCACTCATCATCATCTTGTGTGTTTAATGAAGACAACTCATCAAGTCAGCTTGCTGAAGCTGAAAATTTTGATGAAGCTTACGACAAAGATGGCTACCATCCTAAAAGGAGTTTTGAAATTAGCAACAAAAACCATCTTCAAGCCATGCATGATCTGGTTCACATCTCAAAATGCAATTTTTCAATTCTAGAAAGTTTCGGTATGTACCAGGGAGTCAAGGCACTTCAACGTCTATTGATGGTTATGTCAGTAACTCATGACTTTGGTAAGCCCCTCTAACTAAATCAAATCTCGTTTCTCAAGCACAATTCATCTATCTGCATGGTTGCACTCGATGTGGGTCCCCTTGTAAAACATATTTACTATTTTGGGTGTGATATTTCAAAATTTCACTAATGACAAAATCCACGAGTCCATTACAGCATGTCCATCTTCATGCACCTCTCTTACATCTAATCTAGGTTGGGGGTGTTCGTCTCTCATCCAATCATGGAAATGTGAAGTTGATCATCTTAGAGACTATGTTTGTCCGAAATCATACTTATCATAAGTTCTCTCTCGTGATCAGCTCCTTGGTCTTCTTGAAAATTTGCACATCAAATCTGCCTGCTCATCACACCAGCGATCTCCTTGTGTGATGACAAGCACATAACCTATCATGTGAATCAAGCTACTTTCATTTCACCACAACCCAACTGCCCTCACACATTCGTAGTGCTGGCATCCTTTCTACATTTATGTGATGACCATGATGCCTGTGCAATTTTTCACCAGTTGTAGGTGGATGTTTCGTCATATCTAGCACACAACAAACTCGGTTCCCTCATTCAGAGCATTTGCAAGATTGTTCAAAAATTTTCTTTGTTCATGCAAACTGGGAATCTAGCATCTCGACCAACTGGTCCAATTTTTCTTTTATCTTGGGTGGTTGTCATGCAGTTTATCATTTTCCCAACAGTACATCCAACGACAATCACTCTGCGCACTATGATCTTCACCCCGTAACATATTTCTCCTTAGACTTCTGTCAAACAGGTGAGGCACTTCAACCTACCTTGATGGCTATGGAAATCTCTCACTATCTTGACATGACCGATGAGAATGACCATATCTATCTATCCATACCAGACTCCCATTGTGATACCCTCTCTCGAATTAGGAATCCATCTTTTCAAAGATCATGAGTCTTTCAAAACAACCAACACAAATTTTATGATCCAATCGCTAAATGGTTGGAACAATCTTACTTGGCGAGTCATGTTGTAGGTAACAAGCTTTAGTCCTTCCTCACTCTCGCTAAGAAACTTCGTGCATAAGAACACCACTCGCAAGAGGCCTCCGAGGTTTTTTGAAAAACGGTAGTCACCGAAGAGGTAAGCATGTGTGTTGGGTAGTTGTGACACATCTTTCTTCCCACAAGCGAGACCTTGTCTCTCGTGTGCAAGTTTTTCAAGTTTCTATATTTTCTGTTGCACACTATTTTTTATATGTTTTAATCGCTTGTATCTTTGTGTTCGCGGGTCAGGTACGCCTATGGTGGCTTCACTGGAAATTTCATTTAACATAACCTCGACCGTTTAGCATAGGAGTAGGAGTAGTGTTTGCTTACTTGCTTGTCTTTTCTTTCTAGTTTTCATGTTTGTTTTCTCGCTGACTTGGTTTGATTTGTTTGCTTTCTCACTTTTCTTGCTTGTTTTCTTTTTCCTTTACTTTACTATTTTTTCTTCACTTTTTTTTCTTTTCTTGATATCATGCTATTTTTGGTTTTGCCAATAAGTGCTACCCTCTATTGACTTATGGATTTTGAATGAGCATGTGGTTGAGATCTAAAGAGTCTTGTGACACTACAGCACTTGGCTAGTCCCACATCTGTCTTCCATGTGCTTGGTTATATCCTTCGGCCGGTGAAGTCTTAACGGAAAATACGATTCATCTGCAAGGGAAGCATGGGTCCAACCATGAACCTGTGGCCACATTGGGAAACCCCATGCATGTACAGAGCCTTCTGCTCTGTGTGTTCAAGCTCATCCAACTAGTAAAAAACAGAAAAGGGGAAAATCTAAATGAACAAACCTATGCCAGAGGTCTTACATGATTCTTTGAAGGAAAAACTTCTTCTACTCTCAATAAGTCAGGATCCCTCTTCTGCTCGAAAAATAAATAAGTGCCTATGCACAGTCCTCTTAAAAATAGAAAGGTAAAAGAAGGGAAAGGCTTCCTACGCAGAGAGGTGAAGCATTCAACTCCAACGGGGTACTGACTAGGCTCGCTGTAAGTGGAGCATGTGTGTTCCTACATTACTGCGTCAGGGTACTGTCCAGGCCTGCTGGCAACGGAGCAACACCAGAGATGAAAACCTATACTCTGAAATTTGTTTAACTCGCGAGCCAAACTACCCTTCCCGATTTTGAAACACTGTGATCAAGCTGAAACTTGTTGTTGTGTTTGACTGAGTTGGTGAAAGGTGAAACATGTCTATCAATTGGGTAACTGGGAAAGCTGAAGTAACCGCACAATGATTCAATACTCCCTGAAAGACCAAAGCCCTATGCTGTCAATGGACCAAAACAGAGAACCTAGAATTCAACTAGTATGTCGCCAAGTGTTGTAGCGGTTGCAACACCCTCCAAATTTTTAGCCTGCATCCAATTTTGGAGCCTTCCTTGGGTTTTTCCATGATGTTTGCAAGCACTTGGGCTCATTCTATGAGACCATGTTGATTCTTTGCAACCTCGTCACTTGACCATTCATCAAGCATCTTTTTTCATGTTGGTCACAATGTCTGCTTATAGTCATGCTCTGGCCATGCACAAGGTCTGCCTTTGTGTGTACAAGTTGTGTTCGCTATGTAAACATCCGTTGCACTTACACATGAAGTTGTATGCACTGTCACGCAAGCATCATCGCAGTCATTCAACGATCTATCACCAGTGTTGTTCTTGTCGCTCACACCATCGGTCAGTCACACTGAGTGTATGTTGTCTTGATGGTTCGAGGTGTCTTGTCATCAAGTCATGTTGAGTGTGTGTTTGCAAGGTCATCATGTACAAAGTCACTCATTCACACACTTTGTCATATTTTTGAAATTATGTTGACCAAACCATCCTCTAATAACCGAACATCCGTTGAGCTACATTGCGTAGTTTCAGCTCTCAGTGATCACGAACTACTACCCAGAATTGCGTAGAGCTTGAGGTTGCCTCCCAAGCAGTATCCACCATGCAATCCTGGAATCAACTCGACGGACTATCAACCAGAACATCGAAGAAGTTTCCTAGCAAGCCATATCAATATGTGTTGCCCGCAAGCACATCAACCGAGCCTCTAGTTGGTCAATCAGAGAGTTTGATTGGGCAGTGACCCCGGGCCTCATTCCTCCAAAAAATTTCACAGAAGCTACCCAGAATGCTCACTTCCATTGATTGAAGAAACTGGAAAAACATGCCGAACAGACACCCTGTGTCGTCACTACACTACCCTAAAAATTTGCGCATTTTTCTGGCTAGTCACCTAGTTAGTAGGCCTGCTGCTCACCCGAAAAATTGCGCAATTTTCATGAGAAGTCTCTGAGCTACCCAACGTCCCACTCAGCTCGGAAACTACACAGGGATTTCCAGTAGGCCAGCCTCCTAGCTCTGTGCAGTTTTTTCCAGCAGCCTGCTGCCAGCTCCCCAGAAAAATTATGCAATTTTTGTGAGTATCCTCCCACAGTCCATTGTAAGCTCCCCAGATAAATTATGCAGTATTTAATACCAATCTCCCCTTGTTTCCTACACTGTCTCTATCAAAAAATTGTGCAGATCTGCTCTCCAGCTAAGTTAGATCCCACAGACAGTCACTGTTGATCTGAATTGCCCATCTCAGCCTCCCAGTGACCTCTGCACAATTTTAATGAATAGTGGTTGGATCCCACATCCTGACTTGAAATCTACCTTGCGTAGCTTCAAAGCCTTATCCTCTCTCCCAGCGACCTATATCTGAAAGCAAACGAAAATGTATCAATGTAAACTAGGATATTTTTGGATTTGATGTCGTCTCGTTATGAGTGATTACAGATACAAGTACATGGATGAGACATGACGTGCCGACCAATGGGATGAACAAGGATCACATGCGAGGAGATTGTTTCACGAATGGACAAACAAGGAATGCATGCGAGGAGACTTGTTTGCGAATGGACAAAAACATGGACCATTCCAAAGTACAAGAGAAGGAGTGACGTGCACATGAAACATCAAGCAAACACAAATACCATCGAAGACTCTGCACACCTTGCCATGCATAGCTGAAGTTATGATACACCAAGAGCACATCCATCACTCAGCATCACTACAACTCGACATGCACACCACCACCACCATGAACACACCAACTCTGTCATGTCGAGTCATGTCATGAGTCATCTTGGCCACATCACTATTGTGGGCAACACTATTGTAATCAATGTAATGTAACGTGGAAGTACAAGAGACCCACATGTAAATCTGAAGAGTCATGTAAATTTGAAGAGTCACATAAGTCAAACAGTCATGAGGGAAGTCGAATAGCCACAAGGGCTAGTTTTACCCTTGGCTATAAATACCCCTCATTTGTAGATGCAAAATACTTTTCACCTTGGCTCCTCCCACATAGCCTTGAGAGTCTATAATATTTTCTTTGAGGAGCGAGCAGTGGCTCCAACACCCCGCTTACCGGGTTAGTGATATATGGTGTACTGATGTGTCTTGGAACTTTCGCTTAATTCAGAAGCCTAATAACAAGCCAAGATGTTTTCACACATGTATTGTGAAGAAAATTTCTACAAATCCAACTCTGATACCATGTAGAAAATCTGTTGTGTAGGTTAACCCGATAATGAAATATAAATAAAAGTAGAATACTATAACATACTTCTACTATCAATTTGTGGAAGCTTAAAGATCGAGCTGAACAATATAACCAAAAGAAGAAGAATCAATGCACAATACACATGAAAATACTTTGTGGAAAGCCTCAGCTAAAAACCCCACTATCTGTAATATCATACAAGGTGGAAATACATAGGAATTATACAAAGTCTTAGCTCTCACAGCTAACCAGCTATCAGTACAATCATCACAAATGCTCACAGGCAATCCAAGCTTCTCTCAAGCCTTCCTCTCTACCCTCCAAGATCCTATTTCGTTGCGTTATTCCTATGGGATGATTCTCCTTCAACCAAGTGGAAAAACTCAATTTACCAAGTGGATGATCTCCCAATCTCAAACACTTTCAGAACAAAGCAATCCTCCAGGAATTGATTCCTTCTGCATGCATGATTTTTATTTATAAGAAAACACATGCAACTAATAGTACATTGTCCTTGTCTTTAATCTCAACTGGGTCTTTCTCAGAATTGACATGCATGAGTTTATAATGAGGGAATCTTCAGTTAACTGGAGGACACTAGTTGACTGCATGCATGCATCAACTGACTGTTAACTCACCATTAGTTCCTCAAACAATTTGGAACTAATTTAACTCGACTTAACTCAGTAAACTAAGTTAACTAATTTCAACTCAAATATAAATCATTCTTATCTCCTTAATTTAAGCTTTATCTCCTTAATTTAAGGGATAACTCTTGCATGACTTCAGAAAGACTTCTAATTTGAATTTCTCCAACTAATTAAGTATAACTTAATTAATTTTTCCAAGTAGATGCTAAGACTAAATTTGATTTAATTCACAATTTAATTCAAGGACAAATTAAATTGGAATATTCTTGTTGCCACATTTCAACACTCTCTCTCAACAAGAAACAGATTATCTGCCACCCCGATCCTGTCTCTATGGAACTTGAATTTACACTTTGACAGTGCCTTTGTCAAAATGTCAGCATCTTGCTCTCCTGTCGAAATATACTGTTGCAACATGATCCTCCTCGCTACATCAGCAACTTGATTTACCTTGTAAATCCAATGGGAACTAACAAATGACTTGTTCTCCGGTCTCAGAACCATGTCCCAAGCACTGTTACGAACTATGGAGTCATACTCCTCCACCATAGCATCAACCCAAATCGGCTGCTGCACTGCTTCCTCAAATGAAGATTACTATGGCTCAACACATTCCCCAGCAAGGGCCATGTATCCAGTTTACCTCTCAAGTGACCTCCTCTATCTGCGCTGAGAAGATGGTGCTCCCACATTCTCTCTCGCATCCTCCAACAATTTGTCAGTTTCTCTTATGCACTTTCTTCCATCTCTGGAAGACTCTGCTTGAGTGGGTGTCTCCACTCCTAGAACCTCTGCATGCAGCTACTCCACATCAGTCTAAGGCTCCTTCTCCTTAGGAACCAATAGTTCCTCCATAGACTGTAGATGGAGCTCCCTCTCAAGGGAAACTTGCATGGCCTTCTACTCATCAAACTTGAGATCTCTGTGAACCATTGTCCTCTGACTGATAGGAAAGTACATCTGATAGTTGTGAGGTGTATCAGTGTACCCCACAAGTATCCCCAACTCTGCTGTCAGCTCAAGCTTCTTCCGTGCATCCTTTGTCACATGGCAATATACCGATGAGCCAAAGATCCTAAAGTGACCCACATCTAGTCTCTCTTACAGGAGAAAGCTTCCTCTGGTGTCTTCATCCCAAGTATGCGATGCAGGCTTCTATTCTAAAAATAGATCATTGTGTTGCATGCCTCAGCCCACAAGTGAAGTGGTAGGCCTTGGTCATGCAACATTGCCCATGTTGCCCATACAATAGTTTCGTTCTTTCTCTCAGCCACCCCATTCTGTTCTGGGTTATGAGGTGTCGTCAACTCTCATTTAATTCCTTCCACTACATAGAAGTCCTTAAAATATTGAGAGACGTATTCTCCACTATTGTTGCTTCTCAAGGCCTTGATCTTCTTCCCTGACTCTTTCTCGACCAAAGCTTTGAACTCACAAAACTTTGTGAAGGTTTGGTCCTTCTTCTGCATGAAATAAATCTAGAATTTAAGAGAATAATCATCAATGAAAATCACATAATACCTTTGCTTCATTGTGGATGCGATCGAGAATGGTCCACACACATCAATATGAATTCGCTCTAAGATGCTCGACTGTCTCAATCATGAAACGAAGACTTGGTGTACTTTCCCAAGGTACAACCTTTGCATGTGTCAACTTGCTCAAGTTTACCTTTGGGAAGTCCTGTAGATATCTGTTGCATTATCTTCAAAGCCCCATGATGTAAATGGCCCAACCGCCTGTGCCACAACTTGCCAATGTCTTGGCTTTGCACCAATTCTACTTTCGTACTCAATGTTGCACAATCATCTACCTCTAGTTTATAGATATTCTTCACCCAAATCCCTATCCTCTTGGTCTAACCCGTGGCTATGTGTCTTAGGAACACCTTTCCTTTATTGAAGACAACATCGTAGCCTTTGTCCTCCAACATCGCGATCGATACCAAGTTCTTCTATAGTCCAAGCACATACTTCACATCTATCAAGGTGAGAGGAGCTCCATGTTCCCTCTGAAAAGAAACCGTGCCCACTCCTGAAACATTATACCTTCCGTCGTCACCCATCTCTATGCACATCTTTAGGTCTTTCTCCTCCAAGACACTAAATAAACTTTTTTCACCGATCATGTGGAATGAGGCTCCACTATCAATATACCAAACACAACCCATCATCGATGACACCATGCATGAAATGAGAGTAAAGTCCATTTCGAACTGAGAGGCTAATGCCTCACCTTCTGATCATTTCGAGGATCCCTTCTTAGACTTCTTCGATGGGCAATTAGTTACATAATGTCCCGTCTCGTGACAATTAAAGCATCTCACTTTAGACTTGTCACCCTTCTTCCCTCCATGAGAAGAATTCGATTTGGAATGGGAAGCCTTCCCCTTCCCTTTCCTTGCCTTACTTGCTAAGGCCAAATTTTCTTCATCATCATTCTTGGATAAAGGACCATCTCATGTGCTCCTCCTGATCTCCTTCTGCATGAGATCCGACCACAGTCATTCCCAATTCGGTAGTTTCTCCCTTCCATTCATAGAGTCCTGGTAGCTATTCCAGCTCTTTGGAAGGCCAAGGAGAGCGGGGCTCATCATATCTTCATCAACAGTAGTTATTCCCACACTGCTAAGCTCATCTCTGCAGGTGGTGAGCTTGTTCAGATATGTGGAAATAGTATCGCCTTTCTCCATCTTGATTCTTCAAATCTTATCCTTGAGCAGCAATTTCCTCTGGTCACTATTGTTCTAGTAGAGGTCCTTCAATGTCTTCCACATTTAAAATGGAGTATCCTTCCCATGGAGACTCGAGACAATATGGTCTCGAACTCCCTCAAGGATGATCCATCTCACCTTTGCCACACACTTCTTCCACTCAGCCAGCTGTTGTGCATTAGTTGAAGCTGGCTTTGGGATTTCTTAATCAATGAATTCCTTCAAACCATTGTCTTCTAATACAACCTCCATTCTATCTTTCCATGCTATGTAATTTGAGCTACCTTCCAAGATAGACTCGAGTCTCAAGCCATAGAACACCATTGGCCAACCATGAAGTATGATATGAATTCGATTAGCACCTGCAACCCTGAACTTCAAACTTCGAATTATCTTCTCTATATACTGTTCACAGCTCTGATAAACTAGGCTCTGGTACCAAGTAGAAAATCTGTTGTGCAAGTTAACCCGATAATGCAATATAAATCAAAGAAGAATACTATAACCTACTTCTACTATCAATTTGCAGAAGATAAAGATCAAGCTAAACAATATAACCAGAAGAAGAAGAATCAATGCACAATACACATGAAAATACTTTGGGGAAAGCCTCAGTTAAAAACCACACTATCTGTATTATTATATAAGGTGGAAATACATAGGAATTATACAAAGCCTTAGCTCTCACAGCTAGCCAGCTCTCAGCACAATCCTCACAGATGCTCACAAGAAATCCTAGCTTCTCTCAAGCCTTCCTCTCTACCCTCCATGTTGGAAATAATACTGAG
>APFE031594776.1:29999-64537 GCA_000404065.3 Pinus taeda | reverse complement strand
GGAAAAAGGGCACTTTTTAGGGCTAATCTTAAAAAGGTGTCTTCAGGGATTTTGAAGTTCATACTTAGGAGAATCCAATGCAAGTGTTTTTAAGTTGTGTCATTGGTCACAGGTCCATAAATGTGTCCTCCAGTGTGTGAAAGCAAGGGTAACAAGGACGGTGACCAACGGTGACAAATTACTGCGTAACACCTATCACCTGGAATTTGATTATCAAGGTGATTATTTTTCAGATATCATGAAGAAGTCTTTGGATGAGAGCAAGTTTCCTCTTTTTATTCCTCATCTTGTTCTTCTTCATACTCATTATTGACTTTATCAACCAGGATGATTTATCTAGGCTGATATATCTGGGTTGATATATCTAGGTTGCTTCTCTTTGAGAGGTAAAGATTCATTCACTTTCACATCAATGTTGTCAACAATCTTGCACAATATTTTATTATATCATACATATCCTTTCCTCTTAGTTAAATTTCCTAAAAACATGCCTTCATATGCTCTAGCATCAAACTTACCAAGATTTTCATTATTAACCTTGATGTAGCACTTACATTCAAAGACTTTGAAGTGCTTTGTTAAAGTTGATTTTCCATACCAAAAATATAAGGAGTATTTTCATTATTTGTCCTAAAGTGATCTTTGTTTAATATATCGACTACTGTATGAATAACTTCAGTCCAAAATATTTTGGGAATACTTTTCTCATCTAACATCACTCTATCCATTTTCTACATAATTGTGTTTTTCCTTTCCACCACACCATTTTGTTATGGGGTTTTTTCAATTGAGAGTTATATCCTTATCCCATGCACTTAAAAAAGGTCATCAAACTCATTTTAGGTAAACTCCCCACCTATGTCAGACCATAAGCACTTAATTTTAAAATTTATTTCATTTTCAACAAGGGTCTTGAAATATTTGAACTTACCAAATGCTTCATATTTCTCTTTTAAAAATCCAACCCAATTTTCCCTAGTACAATCATCAATAATGAGCATAAGATATCATTCTCCACTTTGTGTCTTAGTTATTGAGGGTCCACACAAGTCTGTATAAACCAAATTCAAAGGTCAAGTTCATCAATGATCCATGGTTCTAAAAGTTACTCAATCTTTTTTTCCAATTTGACATGATTTGTATACTTTATTGTCGGGAATTCAAATTGTTTGAAAATCCCTTATAGCTTGCTTCTTGTTGAGCTTCATAATATGATCAAAATTTAAGTGCCCCAACCTTCTATTCCATATTCAACTCTCACTAATATGTCCCAAATAAAAATTTTTCATTTCTCTCATTGAGTATGTATACATTACTTAGTGTTATCACAACCATTCTTACTAATTTCCTTATGTTTTCCATTTATATTTCACAGCCTTTGGAGTGAAAAGTGACATCATACGCCTTCTCATATATCTAACTCACACTCAACAAATTGTATATGATTCCATCTACATATAGAAAATTTTTAGCCTTGCATCTTCCATTGTCTAAACTAATTATGCTTTTTCCCATTATCTTGCATGGAGCATCATTACTAAAGTTAACAATACTAATAGTATCATCTCGTAATGATACGAATGTACTCTTATCAGCATATATCTGTTTGGAGAACCAGCTATCATATACCAATGACTATCTTGGTTTTGAGCATGAAATATAATGCCACATTCTTCTTTCTTTTCAGCCTTTTTTTTTCCAAGGCTTGGGTTCTTCTTGTGCTTACTTGATCTAAGGGGATGATCCAATTTTTGTTGTTATACATTTAGTTTCCTTGTGTCAAAATTTGTGACAACTATGGCACTTACAAATCTATTGTCCCTATTCCTTGAGGACTGATAAGCTTCATTTATGCTATGATTATCTTTAATATATGATCTACAATGGAAAACCTTATGACAAAAATCTGTTCATGAATAACAATAGCCATAAAATATATTTTGGTACCTACAAGCAAACAACCTTTAGGGAAGCCTCTTCTAGTTATTTGTTGACTATCTGGATGAGGATTTTGCTTATGTTTTGCTCTATCTATGTGGCAGTTTGAACTATTGTTATTTTCCTTTCATTGATGCTACTGAGTTTCATTATTGTCACTCATTTCTTTTTTGTCATTTACCTTTTTTTGTTGTTGTTGAATTTGATAATTTCTATTGTTGTTGCATCCTTTAAGTGTTTCAAGAGAGTTTTTTAGTTCTTTTTATTAAGCTTCTTGATGCTTTTATCTCCTTCTTAACCTAAACCAATTTTCACGAGGGGATATATCTAAACACTCAAAATTTCATCCAAATTTTTAGATCCTTTAGTAAAATTTAAATTTTGTTTCAACTGAGCCTGGGCTTTTTCTAGTTCCTTTCTTATGGAGACAATTCCTTCCTCCAACTTCTCACATTGCTTTTAGTTTTATTTTACTTGTTCTAAAAGAGTGTCTTTAATATTCTAGCATTCCTCTAACTCCACCTTCAAAAAAATAAGTGATGAATCATTAGATTTATGATTTTCTTTTTCATGCTTTACCAACAATTATTTTTGCTTCTTGTTCCTTTTCCTAAGTCTATGTATTTCTTCCAATGAAATGACTAGTTCACCTTCTAGATCTACTTCGGCCTCTTTTTCTTCTAATTAATATTCATCTTTCCCTTTAACTTGGGTTTCTATAACTATAAGCATGAAACCATTGATCTTTTCTTCATTAGAAGGTTGCTCATTCTCATCCTCTAAGGAGTTGTTATCCTCTTGGGTATAGAAACTCTTCTTCTTGACTCTTCTAAACTTATTCTTTTCTTTATTATCATATTATTCATTATGTTCCTTTTTATATGGGAATTTAGATGCACAATGACCAACTTTTCGAAAATTAAAGCATTTGAAAGGAAACTTGTGTTTGTATTTGCCATGTCCTTAGTCTTTTGACAAACTTGGCTTCTTCTTCATTAGATATATATTGAAAATTATTGGTCATATTTGGCCTTCTTATATGCTTTCAAGGCTACTCCCTTTGTTGTAAATCTATCTTTTGCAGTTCTCATTTCATAGGAAGTTAGACTTACTGAAGTTGGTCCATTATTAGTTTACTAAGATCTTACAATTCCCCAATAGATGAAACTTTTTCATTGAATATGGCAGGAAGATATCTTAACACTTTTGGAACTACTATGGAATAATCCAAAATTTCCTCAAGGCCTCATATGGTGCTTACTATTTCATCCACATGAAGGAAGAATTTGGGTCAATATTCATCCTCATTCATCTTTAATAGTTCAAATTGCATTCTATGGGCTTGGATTTTAGATTTATTTATCTTATTATCACCTTTATAGATGTTCTTCAAATTCTCCCATATCACTATGGTTGTCATACAATGCACAACTTTAACAAATTCAAATTCAAAAAGGCCAATGAGGATTGTAATCATTACATTAACATTATAGGAGAAGTCTACCTTGTCATCTCCGCCGATCAAAATAGTTGGATCTTCATGACCATCTAAAACTACATGCCAAACATCTACACTAATGGAAATTAGAGTAATCCTCGTTCTCACCTTCCAAAAGGTATACTTCATTCCATTGAACATAGGATCATTTTTAGTAAAACAATCATCTTGGTTGGAAATATTTCAAATTGGATCTACACTCTAGTTGTTAGACTGTTGTTGAAGGAACATGCTCTGATACCAATTGTTAGGAATTATGTGAATATTAGGAGGGGGGAGGGGGTGAATCAAAATAAATAACTTTTTAACAATTTAAAAAAATTAATAACACATCCATACATCAATCATAGTGCACATAAATTGAAGACAACATATACATGGAAACCCTTATGGGAGAGAACCACGCATTTTCTTTTGATTTTAATGTAAATGCAAGAACACACTTTAATTTAAATTAGATTATGTAAGTACCAACCTACAAGAGAAACCAACCCCTTTTCTTTGCAAGAACCCACTTGCAAGGGGCACTAACCCCGACTTATTTGCAAGAAACAACCTGTTAGAGACACCAATCTCCATAAACTCTACAAGCACCAACCTAAAGGAGACTCCAATTCCCTAATTTACAGGTACCCATTTTCATTATCCACTCAAATCCCTTTTTCATAAATTTTTAGACTCGTATCTTGTCTCTTTAATTAATATATCACTCATAAAATAAACTTTACTATTTGATCTTCGTGACTTTCAGATATTTTCTTTACAACACACTCTCTTCCTCTAATACTCTGGTTCAAGTGAATTTACATCACATCACAACAAATCCCTCATAAATATGCTCATGCACACTACTCATTTTCAACAATTAAATCCTCAAGCACTCCATATATGTAATTTAATTATATATAATACCTTCGAATCTTAGCCAATTTTCACATTCAACCTCTACTCAACTCTCCTCTATGCACTCTTTCTTATATCGGCTTTGTCTATCCTTCATCTTCTTTATTTTGCAATAACACATCTCTCTCTCCCCATTATTTTTGAATTGTATCTCTTCTCGTGTCCACAACATTATCACATAATGTTTTTCATGGGATCACACCTTATTAATGTTGTTTATCTTCATTTTTATCCTCATATCACATTGATTTGTCCCATTCAAATTTTTTTATTTTTCCTACCCTTAGTTGAATTTTGCACCCAAAAACACCAAATTTCAAGCCTTGAAACTCAAGTTCTAAGCCCCTTGAATCATAAGGCCCAGGTCTCGAACTGGGGCTTAACCTCAAAAAGGAACTAAGCCAAACAACATGTGCAATTAATTCCTTTCTAATTATAAATAAATTTCCCTAAAATCTAGCATTTGACCATTTTCTAATCCTCACTTGGTAGCATGCATCTAGATGTAGTCAAAATTTGAATATTTTTGCATTCAAATAAACACAGGGATTTTGGATTTGATCCCCTCTTCCTATTTCTCTTTACAACACAACCAAAGTGTTCCAAGGCCCGAATAACACTTAACAATGAAGGTGGGATCCCCTCCTCCTTGAGAATGACGCTACAACTAGTATCTAGGCAATCCAACATCTAGACCTTTCTTAATACACCAAAAAATTGTCCACTCCTTGACCCTCAGATTCTTAGATATCTGGAGCAATTCCCATGCCTTGAAATTGTGACATATGTGGAATCTTGACCATTCCAATTTCCTTTGGATGAATCTAGATTTAAGTCACTTGTTAGCAACTTAACTTACTGCATGCTAGAAACCCGGATACCCAAATACCTCCTCTCACTTGAAAACTTGACTATGCAGAACTTTGAATCCCTTTGACTATGCTTGACCTTATTTAAATCTATAATCTAAGCTTGAGCTACGAATTCTTGCTACTTGCACCCACAAACACATGGATCCTAGATAACTCTTCTAGTTAGGCCTTACTACCTTGCCACGTCAACCTACCAATTGTACCATCCATGTCATTTATGTCGATCAATTGAAACCTTCCATGTTTCCAGAGATTTCCTACACATGCTACATTTAAACTTTAATCGATCAGTTTGGCCCCCAAAGTTCCAAAAATGAGTGCCATGTGCCATCACCATAAGAATGCCACAATATCTGTTGAGCCATGTCACTTCCACTCTATCATTTACATGGAGGTGCCATCTATATTTCACGTGTGTCACAATCTTGGGTTGTTCGATTGTTCAATTTGTTTTGATTCTTGTGAAACAATGCCAATGGTCTAGTGGCGTGGTAGACAATTAACCTATGGGTGATTATCTTGTTGGTCCTTCACACTAGGGGTGATGACCTCAGTATTTACCTCCATGACCCTTTTCCATTCTAACTTCCTCTTACTCAACTTATCTTCTAATGGTTAGATGGTTGATGGGCTCCTCACCCGATGAATCCACATAATTCTGACCTAACTTGGAAATTTTTCTGTACTACTAAACTTTGAACCTATTTTTCTCCTCATTCATTGGAGGTTACGGAAAGTGCCATATTTCATTGGAAAGGTATATGAGTAGACTAGAAAACTATACATTTTTCCTTCCCATTTGGACTAAGGAATTGAAGAAGAAATTCCATCAAAGATGGACTACACAAATGTGCAACTTCATCCATGACATCAAACTAGACAACTTACACTTAGAAAGTCATGATAACATACATTGAGAAATGACATAAATGACAGCTTATTCAATATGCTCCCTTGAACCTGACCAACACATCCAAAAAATTTTAAAATTAACATGTATTTTCAAGAAGAGATATGATATGTATAAAAGGAGAAAGCATTGGAAGAAAAGTTCATGTGAACAAAATTGTAGTTTATGGAGTAAATGAGTCCTCTTGGAATTTTTACTATAATTTGTTTTTGGGTTGTTTCAAATGGTAAAATATTGATAATATTAAGGGGAGATCAAGGGGCACATTTACTTCAGATTTCACACTCTGGTTCATTTTTCTTTCGTATATATGCACTATGGAGGTTAGGGCTTGCAATTGTTCCTTAATTCTATTTCAAGCAAGTCATCTCAATATTTTCACTATAATTTATTTTCTAGGATTTTTCATATCATAAACTTTGGAGTAGAATGAAAAGACATCACATGGTACATCTAGTAAAAATATTATATTTTTGTTTTCTAATTTTGGAGATATACTCTATGGAAGTTATGGCTTGTGAGTCATCCTGGAATAATTTTTAAACAAGTGAACTTGGAACTTTAACCGTAGTTCATTTTCTATGAAGAATTAGACTATGAAAATTTGAGGATGTTGAGAAACTAGTTCAAGGTACATCTAGTAAAAAAATTATATTCTATTTCACTGTAATTTTGGAGATATACCTTGTGGAAGGTGGGGTTTGTGAATGGTCCTAAAATAAACCTTACACAATTTCAATTTCCATGAAGAATCAAACCATGAAATTTTGATCATGCTAAGAAAAAAGGTTCATGTCAAGAAAAAATTTCATATTCTAGTTCGTTATAATATCATGGAGATGCCTTGTGGAATTTGGAGTTGATGAATGGTCTTGAAATCAATTTCAAAAGAAAAATCATGGAATTTATGCTATATTGTTTTCTAGGAAACATCAAACTGTGAAATTTTTAGAGATCCTAGGAGACATGCATAAATGAATTAAGCAAAAAATTGAATCAAATACAAATAATTGGATACATGACACACTATAAAAGTTTGTTCTTGGTAAAGTGTCAAAAATAAAAAACTTTTGGGAAAGTTACCATCAATTTCACTTGGGACATCAATGAGAAGATATAAAGAAGTAGCAATCAAATCTAGTGTTTTCGTGAGAAGAAAATTTTAAAGAAGCTATATGAAAGTTGGTGTCACACAAACAAAGAGATAAATGTCTCTAGTATATTGGTGTCTACAAAGATTTCAAAGAGTAGCTTGGTGCATACCAAATTTTATACCAATAGGCATGGGTGTATCCAATAGGTCGTTTCCTATAAATATTTGTAACAAAAGGTTGATTCCTATAAAAGAATCATAAAAATAATCCTTTTGTTTTTCTCTTGAAATGGTTTCCACAAAAATTTTTGTTCCATGTTTGTAGCTAATAGATTGTATATGTGAATGTTTTCCAATGGTTCATGAATGTTTAAATAAGTAAAAATTGTCTCATACTAACTCACCCCCCTCCTCCCTCTTATTATAAGTGTGTGTTAAACATTCTCCTCACAGGGGTCATACTCTAATATTATATGACATTATTTATCACTTGTTACCCCACAACTACTTTGGAGGCATCCATATATTATCATTCCATGGGCCATACTCTAATATTCTAACAAGTGGGAGTCTATCATTTTCCATCCCCACCACTACTTCAAAGGACGCCATATACTATCATTGCACCCATTTAAGGTTTGATAGATCCTTTTATGACCTCAATCTTCCCTACACATACCTTTGTGCATCTTATTAATATTGTGATTTCCATTATTGCCTCCAATAGTACTGCATCTATAGTTGTCACCTCAATATGTGTTACATCTAGAGATTTTCCATCTACCATTATATCCTCAATTAAGGATGTTCAACAAGGAAAATTTTAGGGGCTAATATTCGCAGGTGGGCTAATTTTCCATTTTTTTTTTAAATGATTCACCCACAATTTATCGTATAAAATTATTTTACCTTAGAAATCACCAAAATTTTATACAAAGTAATATAAAATCATTATAAATAATTTTTTTACAAAAACACTGCCAAACATTTTACAATTAGCGTACTAGGGACTAGTAAGATTTGCCAAGGTTTCTAAACTTTAAGATAAAGTTTCATCCTTAAAATTTTCCTTGATGTTCAATCAATGATTCCTACTCTTATCTAGGATGGACAATTTTTCACATTGCTTAAGGTATTCTTGATGCTATCACTAGTTGATTACATTCTTGTCGAATCTATATGGATTTGTTTTTAGGTGTTTTGAATTTGTCATTAATTGATTATTGTAATTGCTATAACTAGACACTTTATTTGGCCTTTTTTTAGTAATTTGGCCATATTATAGCCTTTGTTTCACTCACTCTGTTGAAGCATTTTAGGGCTCTATGCCCCTAATGTGGCCTAGAGTTATTTTAGGATGCTTCATTTTAGGTCCCCAACGGATCAAATCCATTTTGGGTTGCTTGGTTAGGGGTTTACTTGGTTAATATTCCTTAACCATTCCTATCCTTTGGGAATCATGTGACTCATGGATTCTTTCCACTATGGTGTGGCTATAAGTCATGGTTTGCATAATAGAGGGCATGATTTGGAAAATAACATATGGTATAAGCTAACAACTAGTGATTTGAGGTCAAAACTATGATATGACTTTTCTATACAAATTGCTCTCTCCATAAAATAATTTAATGTCCACTAGTTACTATTTGACATTAATTCTTTTCATTATTAATATGTCATGTTTCCTCTTTGTAAAGCCCCTTTGGTTCTTCTTCTATTCTTGAATATATCTTGTAGTTACACACTCATATTGGCATCTAACCTTGATCATGTAGCTTCCTAACTACTTTTCCATGTTCTTAGAATGCTTCCACATTTTCTCATCAAAATCTTTATTAAAATCTCTTACTATTATCTTCAGGGAAAATTTTAAGGATGAAAATTTATTTTAAAGTTTAGAAACCTCAGTGAATATTGTTAGTCTCTAATATGGAAACTATAAAATATTTGGGGATATCTTTGTAAGAAATTTCAAATTTATTATGTTTTTGTATATAATCTCTATATAATTTTGGCTATATTTAAGGTAAAATAATTTTATATTATAAAACTTGGGTGAATTACTTTTATAAAAAATTGAAATTGGCGAATCTATTTTTCGGAAAAACCATGGAAAATTAGCCCACCTACGAATATTAGCCACTAAAATTTTTCATGATTATCTTGGTTCTAATATTAAAGGATCTATATTTGGTCATAGGGAACCCCCATGAGTTTAGTCCCCCACAACACTCTAGATGATTAAACCCCACTAACTCAAGGGAGGTTCTAAAATAGTTAGGGAAAGGGAGGTATCAACCTTCTAAGAGAACTTTAGTCACCATTTAGTACTCCATTGCTATGTTATTTTATATAGCAGGTCTAGCATTATATATTGTATTTTGTTGAAGATTAAGCATAAGTCTATTTTACAAGAGAATTGATCAATGTGATGTAGGTTTGCTCTAGAAGTGGAAACTCTCTTGGAGGCCGATCATAAGTATAATATTCAACATAAACAACTTCAATTCCTACAAAAACATTCATCCAAATGAATTATTTTTATTTCTTTTGTCTTTTATTCCAACACTTAAATTAGTCCTGGAAAAAAGATTAATCAATTAACCATAAATTAGTTACAGTTTCTTTATTAATTAGTTGTTATCATCTATTTGAAGTAAACCTTAAGATTAGTCAATTAACCACAAATTAGTTACACTTTCTTTATTAATTAGTTGTTATCATCTATTTAATATAAATCTTAATAATAAAAAATGAGTCAATTAACCATAAATTAATTACGCTTCATTTTATTAATTAGTTGTTATCATCTATTTGATATAAACCTTAATAAAATGTCTTAATTAATATATATCATTAAATAACCCAATAAAAATAAAATCTTAATTAATCTAATAATATTTCCTCTCACTTTTTGTTTTTCTTTTTTATCTTAAATCTTTTAACGTTCTCCCTCAGACAAAATAAAAAGTAATTACACGATACTTCATTTTAACAATTATACAATATGTTCTCCATACGATGATCTGCAAATTTTATTTAGATCATAAGAATTGGCAGTGAGATGATTACAGAATTATCATGCCAATGTATAATCATTATATAGATTTAGTCGTTTCTAAATAGGATTTATACAATATTATGTCATTATAGATGGTAAAATATTGTTAATAAAAAATGACTTCATGGCATATTATGTTGCAATTACCTAATGGAGTTAGTACACTTTCCATTGATTTGAGAAACAAAATTATGTGTAATTTCATTGGTAAAAACATTCCCATGTAAATAAATTTGATGGTTCTCTATACATGCAAACTCAATCACCTAACTTATTTTGAAGACATGAAAGGACCTTGTCATCAATAATTTCACTTTGTATATATATCAAAGTGTTGGAAACCAAACGTAATTCCAACAACCTGTCACCAATATTCAACAATGATTTAATGTTGGATCTAGAAATCAATCGCTTTATTTAATGAAGTTCTAGAAGCCGGCGGATACATTGAAGCTTCTCCAGGAAGCCACCGACTGAACCCGTCTCCAGAAACTTCTCTAGCTTGTATATATACCTGTTAATTGATGAATAGAGGCAAGTTCTTGAGTTCAGTGTTTTTGAGTTGTGTTGTTGTGTTGTGCTCCTCTGCTCTTTTCATGGTATCAGAGCAAGGTTGAGGGCTGAGTGTGAGAGCCCAAGTCGATCGATCAGAGTGGGTGAGATATCGCTGTAAAGTGCGTTGTGTTACAAAGGAGCTGCGAGTTGTGTGCTGAGAAGTGTTGCATAGGAGCAGTGCAAAGGAGGGCTCAGCTCTGTGTTGCGGTGGAGGTTGCAGTAGCGGCTGTGGTGAAAAAAAGTGTGATCCCGAAAGACTCGTGCGATGAATTTTATTTGACTTTTGATGTTTTATTATGGTTAAGATGCTGAATTTTTTTATAATCTGCGTGTTGTGTAAAGGTGTGTTGAGCTGTGTGCTGATGTTTCCCTTAGCAAAGGTCTTTGTTGTGTCAATTTTCTGCTTGCCTGTTAATACACAAGCTTCGCTTGCCAAGGCTGCGTTCAGAATCATTGGCAGTGCGCTTCCCAGCTGCTGATATATGAGAAATTGGATTCAAGGGTAATCTGTAGCAGCACCTGATATTTTAAGTTATCTCTTCAAAGTCCATTTAAGCAGTAATTAAAAAAAAAAGAGTTCTGAAAAATTGGAATGTTGATGAATGATTTTCTGTTTAGTCACTATGAAGTTGATAAGAAGTTTTAATTTGTAAGCCACAAGTTGGCTGATTGGGCTCAAATTTTCGACTTGCCTACTTTTATTTGAGCAAAAAGTTGTGGATGTGAATGTATTTGACACTACACTGTGTGGATGATGCTGATTACTAAAAACCTTGCATTATGAATGACGCTGCCTATAAAACGTGGTTTGGCTGCTGGTTTTGGTAGTCTTGATGTTGAATGAGTATATGTTTTTTTATGATTTAGTGACAGAAAAAAGGGAGAGGTGATATTAAAAAAATAGGAGGGTTGTTATTATTAAGGAAATATTGAAGTTGTGAACTTGCAAGTTGTGGTTTCTGTGTTATTTGTCTGAGTTTTCCCTCTCTAATATTTGAATATTGGTGATTGGAGAAAGCTTCTTATTATGGCAAATTTGTTGCTTGATAATTATATGAATGAATCCACCAAACTTGATGGAGAAAATTATGTGAATTGGAAATTTAAGTTAATGACTAAATTAGAAGGAAATAGTTTGTGGTCCATTACGAGTGGGGATGAGCCCAAACCCACTGTTGCAGGTTCTATTCCAGATTGGGAGAGAAGGGAGACAAAAGAAAAGGTGCTATTGCGTATATCTGTAAAGGACAACATTATTCCTCATATCAGAGATTGCAAGACATCAAAAGAAACATGGGATACGTTGAAGGGTTTGTATGGAACAACAAATACAAACCGAATTTTGTTTTTGAAGACTAAGCTTTTATCTCTAAAAATGGAAGCAAATGAAAGTATAAGCAATTTCATATCTCGTGTCAAAGATTTAAGTGATAAGTTAGGAGATATTGATGAAAAGGTGTCTAATACTGACTTAGTCACCATCATATTAAATGGCTTAGTGCAAGATTATCAAATTTGTGTTTCAAGTATTGCAGCTAGAAAAAACCCCCTTCATTTGATGAATTGACAGGAATTCTTCTACAAGAGGAGGAGAGGATGAAGAACTTTAATTTGGGCTCTAGCAGTTCAGATTTGGCATTGGTGGCCAAGGGCAAATATCCATATAGAGGCAAGCCATGGGACAAGAACAAAGGAGGCAAGTTTCAAGCAAAACAAAAGGTATGATACAGTCTAAATTTCCAAAGAGAAATGATGGGTGTTATTATTGTGGTAAACATGGGCATAATTCTAAAGATTGTTATAAAAGGAAATATAATGAGTCTAGACAAAGAAATAGAAGGCATATTGGAAATTTTGTGGACAAAGATGCCTCAATCAGTGATGGATTTAAAAATCTTAAATTGTTTGTTTCTGATGTTGCATTGTCTATGGAAAATGATGATAAGAATGCCTGGTTCATTGATTCTGGGGCATCACTCCATATGTCTTGTAATAAGGAGTGGTTTGATGAATATCATGAAAACATTCATGGAACATATGTTTGCCTAGGAGATAACAGATCACTTAAAGTTGAAGTTTATGGAGTAATAGGTGTGAATTTGCCTAATGGACAAAAGAAACGGATCCATAATGTGATGTATGTTCCTGATATCAAAAAGAATTTAATTTCTGTTTCTACTATTACTGACCAAGATTTGAAGGTGGAATTTGTTAAATCACAGCGTGTAGTGAAAGACAAGTACAAATTTGTTGCCACAGGAACCAGAGTTGAAGGCTTTTATAAGCTAGATGTGACCAGGAAATGTCATCAAGCTTTGGCATCTACAACAATGTCAACGGTAGATTTATGGCATCAAAGGTATGGACATCTAAATCACAAAGATTTAATGCTACTTCAAAAGAACACTATGGTTGAAGGGCTTCCTGTCTTGAAGAATGATCATGTTGAATGTGAAGCATGTGTACTTGACAAGAAACATAGGGAGGAATTTCCTATACATAAAGAAAAAAGGCAAAGGGAAATACTTGAACTAATTCATATTGATGTATGTGGACCTATGCAAACTAGATCTATTGGTGGAGCATGGTATTTTCTTATTTTGTGGATGATAGATCTAGATATACATGGGTTTATTTCATAAGAAGAAAGAGTGATGTGTTTGAGTACTTTCAAGAATTTAAGAATATGGTAGAAAAACAAACTGGTAATTACAACAAAATTTTGAGATCTGATCAAGGGGGAGAATTCAAATCAAGAGAATTTAATCAATATTGTAAAAGTAATGGGATTCAGCGACAATTTACAGTGCCACATACACCTCAGCAAAATGGAGTTGCTGAGAGGAAAAACAGAACACTAGTTGAATGTGCACGTAGTATGCTTCAAGGTAAAAATATCTCTAATGTTTTTTGGGCTGAAGCCATTAATACTATTGTTTATTTGAAAAATAGGAGTCCAACCAAAAGTTTAGAGCTTAAAACACCTTTTGAAGCATTTTATGGGTACAAACCAAAAGTGAGTCATTTAAGAGTTTTTGGTTGCAAGGCATTTGCTCACATTCCTAAAGATGAAAGAAGAAAACTTGATGTAAAGTCAATTAAGTGCATATTTATTGGTTATTGTGATAAACAGAAAGCATACAAGTTGTTTGATCCCAATACTCATAGACTTCTTGCAAGTAGGGATGTGGTGTTTCATGAGATTACTAATGAAGGTGATAAAATAAATAATAATAGTGTATGGCATGATATTGATGATTATGTCAAATTAGATACAAGTGTTTAACAAGAACAGGAACAAGCACAAGAATAGATACAAACTGAAGAGCAAGGAGCATCAAGCAGTCATGATACTCCAAGAAGAGGAGAGGGGACTCTGCAAAGCAAAAAGAAAGATGAAAGCAGTAAAACTCCAAGAAGGTCATCACGTCAAAGTCAGGTACCTGTAAAGTATAAAGATTATGCATTAATGTCTCAGGTTATGAATGTTGTAGAACCTTCAAGCTATGAAGAAGCCAAAGAATATGAAGAATGGAGAAATGAAATAAATGAAGAATATAACTCTATAATGAAGAATGACACATGGGAATTAATAGAATTGCCTAAAAACAAAGTTCCCATAGGATGCAAATGGCTTTATAAATCTAAATTTAATGTTGATGGAAGTATTGATAAATATAAAGCTAGAATGGTTGCCAAAGGATATTCACAAAAGGAGGGAATTGATTATGAGGATACTTTTGTACCTGTAGCTAAGTTGAACACAGTTAGAATTATGATTGCATTAGCTACAAAATATAATTGGAAAATGCATCAGTTAGATGTCAAATCTACATTTTTGAATGGTGAGTTAAAAGAAGAAGTTTATTTAGTTCAGCCTGAAGGGTTTGTAAAACAGGGACATGAGCATTTGGTTTGCAGGTTAAAGAAAGCTTTATATGGCTTGAAACAAGCACCAAGATCATGGTATGTGAAAATTGATTCTTTCTTTTATGAGAAAGGTTTTATAAGAAGCAAAAATGATCCTAACTTGTACATCAAGAAAGATGAAGACAAGAATTTTGCTTTAATATCTGTATATGTTGATGATCTTATCATAACACGAAATGCATGCAAGTTGATTGAAGAAATTAAAAATCAGTTATCACATGTATTTGAGATGAAGGATCTTGGTGAATTGCATTATTGTTTAGGTCTTGAAGTTTGGAGGGAACCTGGTAAGCCACTGATCACACAAAGAAAATATACAAGGGAAATCCTTAAAATATTCAATATGATCAAATGCAAGGCAACATCTACTCCTTTAGAACAGAATGTCAAATTGTGCAGTGATGATGGAACCAAAGAGGTGAATGGAACTATGTACCGTCAACTGGTGGGAAGTTTGAATTATCTCACCACTAGCAGGCCATATATAGCATATTCTGTCAACATACTTAGTCAGTTCATGGCTAAGCCTTGTGAAAGCCATTGGAAAGCAGCAAAGAAAGTCCTTCTATATTTGAAAGGAACACTTAATTTTGGTATTATGTATACTGATGAATTTGATGTTGAATTGGCAGGTTATTTTGATTCTGACTGGGCTGGAAATCCAAATGATAGGAAATCTACTACTGGATACGTGTTCAATATTGGTTCAGGACCAATATCATGGAGTAGTAAAAAACAACCAACTGTTTCATTGTCATCCACTGAAGCTGAATATAAAGCATTATGCAGTGCTACCTGTGAAGCAATATGGCTTAGAAGGATACTTGAAGATGTTGGAGAAACACAACAAGCACCTATAGTAATCAGATGTGACAATCAAAGCACTATCAAGTTGGCAAACAATCCTGTATATCATGCAAGGACAAAACACATTGAGACACAACATCATTTGTAAGAGAAAAATTGCAATCAAAAGAAATTGACTTATCATATTGTAATACAAGTGAAAATGTGGCTGACATATTCACCAAGCCTCTTGGCAAGGCTAAATTTGAAATATATAGAAATAAGTTGTACATTGTAGAAAATCCAAATTATGTTGTAAGCCTAGCTGAGACTTAGACCAGCAAGCCATGACAATTAAGAGTATAGTGTCTTGTTCATTGTATGTAGTTGGAATTAAGGGGGAGTGTTGGAAACGAGACGTAATTCCAACAACCCGATTTAATGCTGGATCTAGAAACCAGCGGCTGCATTTAATGAAGATCTAGAAGTCGGCGGATTCATTGAAGCTTCTCCAGGAAGCCACCGACTGAACCCGTCTCAAGAAACTTCTCCAGCTTGTATATATACCTGTTAACTGATGAATAGAGGCGCGTTCTTGTGTTTTGTGTTCAGTGTTTGTGTGTTGTGTTCAAGCGCTGTGTTTATGTGTTGTGTTCAAGAGCTGTGCGCCTCTGATCTCTGTTCCTGATCCCATTTTAACATATCTATTCTCAACCTTCGTAATTTCCAGAAAATTAATAATATGACCGAGCCATAACAGGGCTATGACTCCACAGCCCAAAACCCTACAGTTCAAACATATTTCTCCCTCTAAACCCCCTTCTCTGCTCTCGGTTGCTTATCTTTTGTGCTCTTGAGCATGCTAAGTATTTTTTAGGAGATCAGGGGTGGAGTCATCGACGAACTGATCGAGACCCCATCGCAAATCAGCCTGCACAACGAGGATGTGAACGATGATGACGATTCTTGAGCCAGGAGATCAAAGAGTTCACCGCCCCTGCTCGACCATGCTCGAACGACCACGAAGTTGGGCTCGCAAAAGACGACGACGAAGGGTTGGGTTCTTGGAATGCATGGGGCTCAGATGATAAGAAGACGTCGGGGTCACGAAACTCGATCATGTGACCTCTATGCGCTCCTTTGACTTGCATCCCTACATAAACAAGAAAACCAGGGATCGTGGCCACACAGTTGGAATGGGATGCCATCATCAAAACCTGATCACTCTCAATTTCTTATTCTACATAGTTATCGTTATACTCTTTGCTTAACTATACTCTTTGCGGTTTTGATCACTCTCAATTTCTTATTCTACATTGTTATCGTTATACTCTTTGCTTAAATATACTCTTTGCTTTTACTGTACAAGGACATCAGGCTCATTGACGATTCTCGAAATGGCGAGCTTCCCTTGCAGATTAATACATTGAAATTTTCAATGTGAAGGCTTCAACCACACTTTATGAAGAAGAACGTTGCAGAAAATCCTTTATGGTAGAACTTCTCCCACAACAAAATCTTAAGCAACTTATTCATAAAACTAATCCTTTATGGTAGAACTTCTCCATACACAACAAAATCTTACGCAACTTATTGATAAAACTAGCGGAACGAATAAGGTTAACAATAGAATTTCTCGTGTGAAACCTCAAGAGAAAAATAATGAATGGGATTATCGCTTGCTTATTGTTATATTTTCCATTATACCTCCATCCAAATTATTTAGGAAAAGAAGATGAAAGAAGACATCTTTACAACAAAACTTTCCATACAACCTTACGTAAAATTTGAAAAAAGATATGACGAACTGATAAAGCTTTACAACGAGTTTTCTATATCAAACCTATGGAAATTTCCTACTGTTCGATCATCTAGTTAAACCTTACTCAATTTGTTCACAAAAAATAATGAAACGAAATAATTTTGTAACGAAAATATTCAGAAAATCATAAAAGAAAAAATGTTATGTTTTCCATACAAAAGCTTTGGCAATGTTCAAGTGAAATGTGACAAATATAATGAAACAAGACACCTTATATATTAGATGATTAATTCTTATATTCACTGATTTAGATTTTAAAGAAGATTTTCCTAAATCTTCTGCTCTTTAGGTATATCTTTAAAGACAATTACTAGTTTATATAGCTATGCTAATATATATTTATTATAATGTGTTAATTGAATATTGCTAGATTATATATCTATACTAATATTTATTTATTATAATGTAATGATTGGATATGGAAAAAAAATGTACCACTATAATTTTACTATTTTCAATTTTTTTATTTTTTTATATTGGATCATTATGATAGAAAATTTCAAAGTAAAAAATATTAGTGAACAAAAAATAGAAATCATATTTTGAAAATATTATTAAAAGAAATAATTTTAGTGTAAATTCATTCGATTGCAATTTTGTTCCATGGTTGTATTTTCCGTAAGCTCTTAGGGTTGAGGTTTCACTTACATCAAATTTTTTTTATCTCGTTGTGACAATGCTCAGTTTCGTCTTTGTTTTGATAGCCTACCGATTGATAAAGTGATCATGTGAAGCGCCATCAGAGAACTTAGAGCTTAACACAACACAACTTATATATTTGATTACCAAAGATGGGTTTTATACACTGTGAAGAAGATTCTTGAGTAGGTGACAATGATTTCTTCGGGAAGCTATCTGAACTCTCAAAACATCCTTTTGAATTCTCGAGAAGAAACTGGACTCAATGAACTTAATGCAGGTGGTTGGAATTAACGTTTTCCAACACTCCCCCTTAATTCCAACCATAAGATAAACACAAAAAATACACTAAAAGACATTGTAAACATACTCTTAATTGACATGCCTCCTAGTTTAACTCACAACATAATCTGGATTTTCTACAACACACGCCTTGAAAACACATCTTTCATTTTTGCCTTCTTGCTAAAGGGTCCATGCTTGTTGATTTGTCGGTGTAGCTTCATCTTCACCTTTCTTGCCATAAGATAGTGCTGGAGCTTATCCTTTCTTCATTCCGGATTAACATTCTATGTATTCAACATTGTTGCAAGTCCTTGGGACTTATACTTGTCCTGGCTTGAAATTTCTTCAAGTTTTATTATTTCTTCATCACTGTCAATATCTGCACACTTAAAAACAATATTAGATTCATAAAAAGAACCATATTGATTCTTGACATCGTGGTCCTTTAAGAGGGCTTTCCTTTCTTCATATTTCTCTGTTGACATAGTTGGTTGATTCATGTCTTCAACATCTTTAGTCCGATTCATGTCTTCAACCTCTTTAGTCAATTCTATTGCTGCAAACATGTTGTCTTGCATTTGATTTGTGTATGGAGGTAGACATCTGTTCTCACCAAACAACAAGTCATCAATAAGATTTTTTTCTTGCATCAAATTCAACCACTCTTCACGAGATACATAATTCTCATCAAATTTGACTTCGTACGTCTCTGCATCATAGGGAGTTTCCTTACTATCACATGATTGACTTCATACATCATAGGGAGTTTCCTTACTATCACATGCTCGACTTCATACGTCTCTACATCATAGGGAGTTTCCTTATTATCACATGCTCATTACTGTCACATACTACTCTATTCTGAGCAAAAGACATGCTTTTAGTCTTAATCTAAGTTATGATGCTTTCAACACAATCACCTTTAGCAACAAAACCTTCATCAAATTCATCTTTCTCACTCCCTTCCATACTATACTTCATTTCAAGAACATCCCAAAATATTTTTGCATTATGTATTTCACCATATTCATGCAAAATACTAGACAAAATGTTTTCATGAAATAATGAGAAGAAATGCTACTGTACCTCTACTCTTATCATGGGGATTTGTATAAGTTTGTTGAACAAATTCCCATAAATCTACTAAACCAAGCAATCCCTCCATTTTAATTTTCGAAAGTTTAAATTTTTTACCTATGAAAATTAGCGAAATTAGCATTAATAATTTCAATACTACAACAACGTCTTCAAATTCTTCCATCTGATTCAGATCTACTTTTTGCTGAAGCATTTCATATTCTTCAGCAACTATTTCCCTTTCATTCTTTCTCCTCACCTATTTCAATTCTCTCGGACACTATTTGAGTCTCCTTTCCTTTGTTGACCCATCACTCTACCATAGAGTCAAATCTGCCCAAACAAAAAATACCAACAATCTTAAGTTACATCAACAACAGTAATTTACATAGTTGGCTTCTCAAATCAGCAATAACGTTGATGTGAACTCGAGACCTCCTAGCACTGATGTAGGCAACGTTATCTTCTTTGAACAACAGGTCTGAATACACCACACAAAACTCAACACAAGACTCCTTTCGTTCAACACATACTTTAAAACAATTTCCACACAACAACACTCAACACAAGACTCCTTTCATTCAACACATACTTTAACACAATTTCCACAATTTCCACACAACTCTCGATGGAGTTGTAGAGGCAATGCAACCTATCTCCCTCATTGCAACAAATATCCTCCCTATTTTTATTTTTAACTAATATACTCCCTTCACCACTTCAAAAAATAATATATTTAAAAACCTTATCTACTTCCTCACATTCACACATTTGTCCATTCAATTAAAGGATTTTATATGACTTTTGTTGGAAGAGCAAAGGAAACAAAACATAAATTCACACATAAAACACTAGCTATTGCTCTTCTATTGACCACACAAAACATAATTCTTACAATGGACCCGGTGAAGGGTATTTAAACCTTTTCCAACTAGACTTGCCTAAAATATCTTAACATGCAATCATATGCAACCACACAATAAAAGTCGTCTAGTACACTTGAATCAACACTCAAACACTCAATCACTCAATCACTCAGTTAACTTACTCTCTATGTTTAGCCAACTCCACATGCGGGAGTAATTACAATTTCTAACACTCCCCCTTAATTACGACCATATGACTCAACATGACTCAACATGACTTAACTATCACACGAACATGCTTTCTAGTCTATGTCTCAGCTAGGCTTACAATGACTCAAGAATTTTACAATTTTGATTTTTTTTTCTATACTTCTAGATTCTATATCCTCGAAATTGCTTCATTCTCTGTTGAACTTTGTTGTTGTAGATTTTATTCACTTGTTGCTATTGCAATGTTTCCTTGACTTGTTTTGAACTTGTTTTGAAAAAAAATTGGATCATGTCTTCTACAACTTCCTCTTCAAATATTCGTTCAACTATGGACTGATGCCATAACATTGCATCTTCAAAATGTCTTCTTTGCTTTTCTTCTTGCACTTCATTATCCTCACTTTCTTTCCACCGTATTTCTTGATAGCATAATCTTATCTCTTCTTGACTCCATTGCTGAGAAATGGTTTCAATGCATTTATCTTTGTCTTCAGAAACATCCATATCATTCTTTTCACTTTCATCATTAGGTACTACTTTCTTTTTCCTGTAATCTGCATCAAATTTATTAACAACTTTGTTTTCAACTTTTTCCCCATGTTGTTTTGAGCACCTTCATATTCAAAAACGATGTTAAAAACATCTTTAATATGATTCTCTTCAGTGAGAGATTCCTGCTCCACATCTGCCTTCTTTTCATCTGTATGGAGCTTGTTTTCCACTATTATGTTGTTAGTGGATATTCTCATAAGAAATTATTCAATTACTTTATCCTGTTCTTGATCATCAACTACTGCTAGATGACATACTGCTTCATCAGAAGTTACACCTACTTCATATCTTGCTACTACAGTGGCAGTTTCACCATGATGCTTACCATATTTCCACAACCAATCCTTGTTTCAAAAAAGAAACCACACATATCATCAATATAATCTTCATCCAGACTATGGTGGGATATCCGAGCACGCATGTGCTCATTGTCATTTTCATTGACAATTTCAACTTCACCAAATCCATCAGCTATGATTAGATTCACCAATTCATATCTCACTGTGCAATCATCATCCACATGTGTCTCATCACAGTGGGATTCGTAATCATATGCATCATCCATGTTACAGTGGAGTCCTTGAGAATTTATTTTCTCTTGCTCTGTTTCACACACAGAGGCTCATGCTTTTCTCTTTGCAATCTTTGTTGCATATTCTTCATCCATATGCATGCTTGCATAATGAGTTTCAATTTTATGGTCTTGAAAACCATCATCCACTTTTAAGTGAGGTTCTCCAAGCTTTGTTTTTCTCTCAGAGTCTTGCTCATCTACTCTCAGATATGTGGTTGAATTCTTTGATTATGACATAACTTGCTGCTGCATGTCACTCCCCCTTGCACCAAACTCTGCTTCCAGTAACTTCCATGCTTCCTTGGAAGTTGTAGCTTTTGCTACCTTACACAAACACTTCTCATCCAATGCTTGTTTTATAAAATTCAATACTAAAGCATTGCATACTTCGTCATATGAGTTATTAGACTCGTACTCAATTAACTCTTTATCTCTAAGAAAATTTAACATCTTGATAACCCAATGATCAAAATATTTACCTGTAAACATAGGAGGTGGTAGTAGATCAAAGCTACACCAATCACCCTCAATTTTTTCTTTTTCTTCTGCTGGACTTCTCAGTTCCTCAGATACGGCCTGAACCTTTCTAACCATGTCAATGATCTTTTCCTCTTCTTTTCTATTTATTTTCTTCATATGCTTCAGTTGTGTTTTGCGACCCATGACTGTAGTCTTTCCTCTATATTGTAGTTTCTTTCTTGATTGCATGAGGTTATCTTCCATATCACCCCAAAAACAAAATATGATTTTCAATATATGCCTCTTTAAGGCACACATTTCACCCAAAAAACTGTCATACTTGATAAAACACAAAAATATTTTTATAAACTGATGGACTTTGCAAAGCCCTAAATTTACTTTCCAAAAACCTTGTAAATATTTCTCCTCCCAAACTTTACGTTTTTTTTTTTTTTTAATTAAAAAAACTTAAAAAAAAATCCTTTTCTAAACCCTTTTCAAAAATCCCCTTTTGAAAAAATTTAATATATAAAAACAAAACCTTTTATTTTGAAGGCCCTTGTATAAATAAAAAATGAAACCTTTCAAAAAATTTCCAAAACCTTTAAAAAGAAAGCCTTTTAATATGTGTCTAAATTCAAATAATCCCTAGCATTCTAAAGCTTTATCAACACAAAAATAACTTTACGATTTCAAAAACCATGTCACCATTTAAACCAAAGAATCTTGACTTGCATTTTTTATCGAAAAATCCTCTTCGCTCTATTAACTGGCCTTGTCTGATGATGCGTTGCGTGCGAACGCTGTACACGATATCAAAAGACCGTTTTAGTCCTCTAAGGCTCTGTATTCGAAGGAAAGCAGTGTGCTTGCAAAACACGATAATCTTTTCACCGCTAACGTGGCTCTATGCTAAGCCCACGAGGGTTTTAGTGCCCCTCTATTACTCTAAAGAGGAAAAAATATTTCTCTATTTTTCTCACGGATCACTGTTGATCCGTTTTGTCTAGCTCTTTATAACCTCGCTCTCATACCAATTTTTTGGAAGGGCAGAGGAAACAAAATAGAAATTCACACATAAAACACTAGTTGCTTCTCTTCTATTAAACACACAAAACATAATTCTTACAATGAACCCGGTGAAGGTATTTAAACCTTTTCCAACTAGCGACTTGTCCAAAATAACTTGACATGAAATCACATGCAGCCACACACTAAAATTCGTCTATCACACTTGAATCAACACTCAAACACTCAATCACTCAATCACTTAGTTAACTGACTCTCTATGTTTAGCCAACTCAACTCCACATGTAAGAGTAATTATAAGTTCTAACACTCCTCCTTAATTATGACCATATGACTCAACATGACTCAACATGACTTAACTATCACACAAACATGTCTGCTGGTCTATGTCTCAGCTAGGCTTACAATGACTCAAGAATTTTACAATTTTGAATTTTATTTTTCTCTACTTCTAGATTCTATATCCTCGAAATTGCTTCATTCTCTGTTAAACTTTCTTGTTGTAGACATTATTCACTTCTTGCTAGTGCAATTTTTATTTGACTTGTTTTGAATTTGTTTTGAAAAACAATTGGATCATGTCTTCTACAACTTACTCTCCAAATATTCATTCAACTATGGACTGATGCCATAACATTGCATCATCAAACTGTCTTCTTTTCTTTTCTTCTTACGCTTCATATTCCCGGCTTTCTTTCTGTTATATTCCTTGATAGAAGAATCTTATCTCTTCTTGACTACATTGCTGAGAAATGGTTTCAATGCATTCATCTTTGCCTTCAGAAACATCCATATCATTATTTTCACTTTTACTGCTGTTTTAATCCTGTAATTTGCATAAAATTTATTAACAACTTTGTTTTCAACTTTTTCGCCCATGTTATTTTGAACACTTTCATATTAAAAAACAATGTTAAAAACATCTTTAATATGATTCTTTTTAGTGAGAGCTTCGTGCTTTACATCTGCCTTCCTTTCAACTGCATGGAGGTTGTTTTCCACTGTTATGTTGTTAGTGGATATTCTCATCATAAACTCTTTAATCACTTTATCCTGTTCTTGATCATCAACTGCTGCTAGATGACATACTGCTTCATGAGCAGTTCCAACTAATTCATATCTTGTTGCTACAGTGACAACTTCACCCTTCAATGCTTCATCAAACATGGTGCTTATCATATTGCCCCAATCAATCCTTGTTTCAAAAAAGAAACCACACATATCATCAATATAATGTTCATCCACACTATGGTGGGATATTCGAGCATGCATGTGCTCATTCTCAATTTCATTGACAATTTCAACTTCACCAAATCCATTAGCTATGATTGGATTCACCAATTCATATCTCACTTTGCAATCATCATCCACATGTGTATCATCATAGTGGGATTCACAATCATCTGCATCGTCCACGTTACAGTGGAGTCCTTGAGCATTTATTTGCTCTTGCTTTGTTTCACACACAAAGGTTCCTGCTTCTCTCTCTACAATCTTTGTTGCATCTTCTTCATCCATATGCATGCTTGCATAATGTGTTTCAATTTTAAGGTCTTGACAACCATCATCCACTTTTGAGTGGGGTTCTCCAAGATCTATTTTCCTCTGAGAGTCTTGCTCATATACTCTCAGATCGACGACTCAATTCTTTTATTGTGACATAACCTGTTGTTGAATGTCACTCCCCCTTGCACCAAACTCTGCTTCCAGGAACTTCCATGGTTCCTTGGAAGTTGTAGCTTTTGCTACCTTACATAAACACTTCTCATCCAATGCCTATTTTATAAAATTCAATGCTAAAGCATCGCATACTTCATCATATGGGTTATTAGATTCATACTCAACTAACTCTTTAGCTCTAAGAAAAGTTAACATAATTATAACCCAATGATCAAAATATTTACCTATAAACATAGGAGGTCGTAGTAGATCAAAGATGCACAAAACACCCTCAATTTCCTCTTTGTCTTCTACTAGACTTCTCATTTCTTCGGCTACATCCTGAACCTCTCTAACCATGGCAATGATATTTGCCTCTTCATTTTGATTTCTTTTCTTCATATGCTTCAGTCACATTTTGCAACCCATGACTGTAGTATTTCCTTTGTATTATAGTTTCTTTCTTGATTGCATGAGGTTATATTCCATATCACCCCCAAAAGAAAATATGATTTTCAATATACACCTCTATAAGGCACAAATTTCACCCAGAAAACTGTCATACTTAATAAAACACCAAAATATTTTTGTAAACTGATGGACTTTGCAAAGCCCTAAATTTACTTGCCAAAAACCGTGTAAATATTTCTCCTCCCAAACTTTACATTTTCTTTATTAAAATAAACTTAAAAAAAATTGTTTTCTAAACGCTTTTCAAAAATCCGTTTTTGAAAAAAAATAATATATATAAACGAAACCTTTTATTTTGAAGGCCCTTTTATAAATATAAAATGAAACCTTTCAAAAAGTTTCCAATACCTTTAAAAAGAAAGCATTCTAATATGGGTTTAAATTCAAATAATCCCTAGCCTTCTAAAGCTTTATCAATGCAAAAGTAACTTTACGATTTCAAAAACCATCTCACCATTTAAACCAATGAATCTTGACTTGAATCTTTTATCAAAAAATCATTTTCGCTCTATTAACCTGTCCTTGTCTGATGATGCATTGCGTGCGAACGCTATCCATGATATAGAAAGACCGTTTTAGTCCTCTAAGGCTTTGTATTCGGAGGAAACCAGCGTGCTTGCAAACCATGGTAAGCTTTTCATCGCTAACGCAGCTCTATGCTAACCCACGTGGCTCTATGCTAAGCCCACGAGGGTTTTAGTGCCCCTCTATAAATCTAAAGAGGAAAAAATATTTCTCTATTTTTTCTCATGGATTACTGCTGATCTGTTTTGTCTAGCTCTTTATAACCTCGCTCTGATACCAATTTGTTGGAAGGGTAGAGGAAACAAAATAGAAATTCACACATAAAAAACTAGCTACTGCTCTTCTATTGATCACACAAAACATAATTCTTACAATCAACCCTGTGAAGGGTATTTAAACCTTTTCCAACTAGTGAATTGTCTAAAATATCTTGACATGAAATCACATGCAACTACACACTAAAATTCGCGTATCACACTTGCCTCAACACTCAAATAGTCAATCACTCAATCACTCAGTTAACTGACTCTCTATGTTTAGCCAACTCCACATGCAGGAATAATTACAATTTTGAACACTTTGCCTTAATTATGACCATATGATTCAACACGACTCAACATGACTTAACTATCACACAAACATGCTTGTTGGTCTATGTCTTAGCTAGGCTTACAATGACTCAAGAATTTTACAATTTTGAATTTTATTTTTCTCTACTTCTCGATTCTATATCCTCGAAATTGCTTCATTCTCTGTTAAACTTTCTTGCTGGTGCAATTTTTATTTGACTTGTTTTGAACTTGTTTTGAAAAACGATTGGATCATGTCTTCTACAACTTCCTCTTCAAATATTCATTCATCTATGGATTGATGCCATAACATTGCATCTTCAAACTATCTTCTTTGCTTTTCTTCTTACGCTTTGTTGGCTTATATGGGCCTGACCCAAGTTCGAAAGGATTATTTAGCCAAACAAATCTCGCAGCTACCGGCCCTTTCGACAACATTCTGCAGAGTGAAAACAGAGGTCTCACCCGAGGTAGCAGGGGAGGGTGCTAGAACCAGCTTTACGTACCCTTGGGATGTCTAGATGTGGTTTGTAGGTTTCACGCATTGTTCCACAGCTTCGCGGTGCTCTATTTTGTGCAGATCCAAACCCAGAATAATCTTTACTAATTATTAGCACGCTGTGTACAGATCTAATCTATTTGATGAAGTACTGTAAATCAAATCTACTTAGAAGGGTCTTTAAGCAAACATTTATCAAATTTATCCAGTTCGCGCACTTAGATTAAACACAGATTCCCATATATTCAAAATGTAAGCATATTAGCATAAATCAAATAGTTATATTAGCGATACAAAAATTCAGATATGCGATAATTCAGATTTAACACAGTATTACAGAAACCACTTATATTTATTCAACTTCCTTCACCAAGACATCTAGGTCCACCTTGCGCACTCAGTTATAGGTGTCCACGCACACAACTACAGACTCTTCCAGGCCTCTGCGCACATAGCTGCAGAGCCTCTACCCACTACCCAACCCCTCGACTCAGACTTACAGACTTTCAGATTGTTCTCCTCAAAAACCCATTACATTTCAGATCCAAGATCATACAACAAAACTTAACTACTTCTACCCATAGAGCCTCACTCTATGTATACCTTTCCATGGTCCGTCATTCACGAGCGGGCCGACTCAACTTACATTTCTTTACATTATTTTTGGGCGGACTACCATTTGACTTCAACTTATTACAAATCGCGCTCCACGCATCCAGCGGAGTCTTTACCCTCTCTTTATCCAAAACTTCGGGCTTTGTGCCACATGAGCATTGGGTGGGGCTTCTGCGACCCAACAGCCCCCAACACAATCATCGTTACTTGTCCCAAGTCACTCAGCTGGTTCGGCCAACTTTGCGCGGAGATCAGTTAGTAGCCTCTGTGCATCACTTGTACTGGTAGCAAACTCTTCCATCATTCGCTGCATCTAATCCATGTATGTCACCGACACCTCAATCCCTGCCTCTGCTGCCTTGATAGTGGCAGACTCTGCCTGCATGTCGGCTACCTTGCACTCTATGGTGGTTGAAAGTGAAAATGCCTCAACCAACCATTGCTGGAGATGGGCTTTAATCATTGTTGCTTTTTTTCTGGTGGCATTAGCTTGGATTTTCAGGTCTAGAGCCTTTCGTATCTTAGCCAAGCGCTACGTAATAGCAACGGTTTGCACGGTTCCCTTGATCCAATTGTAGGCTTGCTGGAGCTCTTGGGCCTCAGTTTCCAATCGGTGAAGTGTTGGATCCTCCTGAAGGGAGGTGAGAGTAACGATCGACTGATTTAACAGGTTGGTACATTCCTCCATTGAACGTGTGAGCATCACGCACCGCAAAGTAATAATGTTTCTGCATTGCTCTAGGATCTTTGGTGGCGTTGACGGTGGAACCTGTAGTTTTAAGTCTGCGATCTGCAAGCTGAGCTTTAGCTGGATCTGCGCGACCTCCTCCTTTGCTTGTCAGAACCAAGTAGCCAATTTATGGATTTGTGTCTCAATAGGAAATTCAATCACAATCTCTAGCTCACGAGCACTCGCTACCAGCTGCTCCGCCTATTGCTTATGTGTGACTGCTTCATCCCGTTGGAGGAGCAGTTGTTCGATATTAATTTTATGTTCCCGGAGTACCTAGTCAGCATGACTGTCCCTAGTGTGGAGTTCCATTGTGGTGTTGTCCTTGAGCTGCTGCAAACTTTCTCGCGGTAGGGCAACCACGTTGAGTCCCAGCCCCGTACGCTATCCTAGCACAACTCGGTCCTTCGCATTAGTGGTGATCAATGCTCCTGCTGGAATTGTGAAGGAGTGAGCCATTTCGGCCTTCAACAACAGGTCAGTGGTTGTCATCCTAGGAATCCTCTGAGTAGCGCTAGTGCCCATTGGTGTGATCCTTGTTCAAGTTCCTGTAGCTGCATACAGAGTTCCCCCAACACAATCTGCTGCTCTGACATGGCCTCGACGACTGCATCCATAGCGACGTCCCGAATAGTGTTTTCTATGTCATTTAGGTCACCCTCGATTAAGGTGGTCACTCCGCTGTCCATTTTGGATGCCTTCAGCTTCTTTCGCGGCTTCAGCCATTCTAGTTGTGCTTGCCATTTGAAAGATGCACCCAACCCAGGTGATGGTGGTTCTTCTACGGCTGTCTTAGTGGATGTCTTCTAACTGCTTTTGTCCATTGTCGACGTAGCCCCTCCTGGTGGTGTCTTTCTCGCTACCGTCCGTGCTGCCTGAACCTCTGTGGCAAGCTGTTCATTTCGCTTTTGTTGTGCAGTGCGGTTAGCTTCCTCCTTTTGCTTCTAGATAGTGGCCTTGTCGCGCTCTACTGCCTCTGGTCCATGCCATGCCGGTGGCCAGGCATCCACAACTGCGTCAACAACGTCATCAATGGCAATAAAGCAGAGTGAGGTCCATGCATGGGGTGGGTCCTTACGTAGCCTGATAAAGATACAATGCATGTTCGCTTTAAACTCGAAAATATTCTTCATGCTTTCATACATCCCATTGGACAGGTGAGGTAGCTCGTTAATCCATTGGCGCACATTTGCGTCCATCAGTATCCAAAAGATTTTGATGTTCCGAATTCGTCCAACGTCCCTTGTTTCCCAGAGGGAAGCATATCTGGCAGCTTCTGGCCAATTTAGGTCCAGAACAGGAAACTGGTTGTATTCAGGTAAGTTAGTGGCGACCAACATAATAGACAGGAGTAGCCATGCATAATGAAAGGTCTTGCCCTCCTCCTGAACCTCTTGGCAGTTGGTCAGAAAATCTTCACAAAGGAACTGTGACTAATTGAATTGTTCTCCAGCTGCGCATTCCTTGGTGAGTGCAATGACTATTGCTGGAACCTCAATGCCACGACATTTCCACATCACTTTCCCTGCCAGGAATTGGGTGGCGATGCGGACTTCTTTATCTGAAATGCTATAAATGGTGTACCCTCACTGCCCCTTCTCGAGCTTATACTTCTTTTTCAGATTATCTATCATCGCGACATCACCACTTCTATCAGCAATTTCCCGAGGGTCTCTTCCTTTGTAGGGAAGGTAAGAAACCCGATGAAAAAGTTTAGCTTTGATGCGGACAGGTTTTCCGACCCATAATATCTCCTCATGAACCAAATAGAGCAATTGTCTTATGACCAACATTGTGATAGGGGGCTGGAGAAAGTGAAGAATAGACAAAAGACATAGCAACCCGACTTTTTCTACCTTTTGCAGCCACTCCTTTGGTTGTAGTGTTGTCACCGTCCCTTCTACACTCTGCTCCATCAGCACGTCAGTCACCAAGTGGGGAAATTTGGTTGTATCTACCAGACTTGTCCTAGTCTTCGAATTTCATTGTCGCAATATGGCCAACCACCTAGCTTTCTACTGGGACTGCTTTTAGAAGAGATGAGGTAGTGAGTATAGTGTTGACTTCATCCAAATTTGCAGGTACCTTTGCCTTCCCCTTGCTGGGAGACACATACTTGGGTCATCTTACTGGCTAGATGGGATCCTCTTCAGGGTTTAATTCTTCGACATATGTGTGAGAACCTTCTTCTTCCTCGTCACTTTCAATTGTGACCGATTTACCCTTTTCCTCCATTGTGAACTTGCTAAAGTGCAGGTGTTGTGGCGACCTCCTTACTTGTTTTGGAATCTGAGGGTCCTTCCTGGTCTTCAACGTTTGGGGTGATTTAGGGAGCTCGGCTGCTTGCGGCGTGGCTTTCTGTGAACTATCTGTGGTAGGGTTTTTCGCCTTGAGGATTGCTTCCCGGTAATGTTTTGGCAATGCCTGAAACCATGGACTTTCTTTTAGTTTCTTGTCACTCATCTTGTGCTTGTCTTGGACCTAGGGAATTTTTCTTGTGGAACGGTAAAGCGTGGCGGTGTGACCCTTGCTATGATTATATATGATTTGAAATTTAAAATTGGTTGTTCACCCTTGTTGCAGCTCATAAATGCAATTTTAGCGGTTACTCTTCTACCTTAACTGCCCGCCGCTCGCTCCAATGTGCCTTAAATGGGCCATCATATCATGAATAGTACCTGCAATGATCGCTTTCCATCTTTCCTTCGCGGCAGCAAATCCCCAGGGACGCAGGTGCATTTTTTGTATGGATCGTGTGGCCATGTCGCGCAGCTTCGCAGCAGCCTGTTTTATAGTCTCGCACCCTCTTCCAATTGCATGGGGCACTAGGACTGGGCCTCCTATGGATATTCAGGTGGGCGAACCCTTTGTGCGGGTCTTCCATTTCCCGACTAGCCCGGGATGCGAGCACCTTTTGCGTTTCCTCGATTCTTCTAACGAATTGCGGTTTGTGCGTCCTTGTCTTCCCGGGTGCAATCACAACCATGCTAGTGGGGTCACTACTTGTACCAGTGTAGGAGAGCCAGCCATATCTATTAGTTCCTTCGCGTAGTCGGTGACTTCTAACTGTACCTTATCAATTGCTTCATCTGGCTTCGCACTTTGAGCTTGGAGTTTGGCCCCTGTTTCTTCTAGCTTATCGAGTTGAATTTTTCCACGCAAAACAACTTCCCAGAGCTGCTGAATCCTTTTGTAGATGTTGTCATCGGTAGGGTGAGTTGTAGTTATGCAAGTTTGTCCGGCCGTAGAGAGACTTCCTTGCCCGGTCGTGCGAGCCTTCATTCCGTGCAGATCTGTTTGTATTGATGGTCGCTTGATGTGCACCCATACCCTTTGTTGTTGATGAACGACCACTCTATACCCACTTGGTTGCCGCGCACGTCCTCCAATTTGTACCTGGAACCACCTCCTACATTTCAGCTTCTGTGTGCCCCCTTCGGGTGCGCGTGGCGTGTCTTCTGATGCAATGGGCTATTCTTGTGCTACGCATAAAGTGCTAGGCTTGACGAGCTGCCCCTCATTTGTTGCACCGCTTTCTGCTGGCCACTGTCTTTCCTCTATGCTTACACGTCGCAATGACCGAATCATCATATAATAGTTAAGTGTCGTAACTTGCTGCAAACGGTTCTGCCATCGCTCCATCTCCTCATCAGAATCCATTGTGCAGGTGCTATCACGCTCCCATGAGATTCTTCCATCGTTTGTGGAATGCACCCGATCTTGGTCTTGCGCTGTTATCTGATAGATGCAATCCATTTCATCGTCACTATCCTCTTCATGCACGGGTTCAGTGTAGCGCTCCCCTTCTACTGGGTCCAATGGAACTACTACCCATAGTGACGTTTTTTGGAACGTCATTTTCCGCCTCTTTAAATTAATGATCCCTTTCATGTCTGTTTCCCAATCAATTTCGAGCAATGCAGGATAAGGATTACTGTGATCAACAATCTCTATGACTTTGAAATCGATCTGTGTACTTACACCTTCGATGTCCGCGGTCAATCCTTGCATTCGACCCATTGGTAAGAGCTTTTGTTGGTTGGCCATTCGTAGCTGAATCGGGGACCATTGTAGTGCGGGCCTGCCCATATGTTCCCATGTTTGTTTAGGAAATATGTTCACATCCGAACCTAAGTCCAGGATGACCTGATCCATTTCACATTCACCGATTTATGCTGTCAGTCTCATTTCCCATCCAATGCGTAGAGCATATCTTCCTATTTTCTGGACTACAAGCGGCTCACCCAATCCGGTGCACCTAGTGATCAACTCCTGTAGTCCTTTAATGGATTTACTATCGTACAACAGCTTCATGCAGGTTTCAAGAAAGGTAGTAATCATGGAGGGTTCCAATCCTGGCTCCATTTGATCCCTCCTACCTAGAGTGGAGGCTTCCACGAAGCTCCTCCGAGCTTCCTTCGGCATCTTCATCCCGTGTTCCAGCTCAGAGTTAGTTTCCTTGGTAGGTGCATCGCGCCTCTTTCCGCCTTCTGCATGCTCTTGCCGCGGATGACCTTCTATGGTTGTAGCGCTACTCAGTACCATATTTATACTGGGGTCCTCTTCGTGGGGTTCTAATTGCATCATCTAGACATTCTGGGTTGGAGTAGCTTGTAACACCCCCTTCTCGTGCATTTTGGGCAATTAACATTAGATAGTCTACCATTTCATGATCAAACTGCTCACAATAGGGGCACAAGATCCTGGTCGGGTTAGCGCAGTCGCGAGCGTAGTGTCTTGACCCTCCATAGTTATAATAGATCAGTTGTCCACGACCTTGTCCAGGCCCCATCCCTCTTCCTCGACCACGTCCTTGGAATCCTCCTCATGCTTCAGTATGCATTCAGTAAGCTGGGGTTCTTTCCATCATTAATTCATAACTTCGACACGTTCGCTCATCATGTCCTACTGATTGACAAAAGTTGCAATACAGCTGCTGCGGGGTCTGGGTATACTTTTGTAGTAGGTCGCAGTTATCTGTTGTGTGTTTTCCACTTACTTGACAAATCGCAAACCAGAGCGCGGGTGTGGCACTTGGTCCTGCTTGTACCTCCACTTTTAGTGGCATCCCACCCCCCCGACAGATAGTTCGTGAAGACAACGCAGTGGTACTTATCGTGCCCTTGACTCTTGCATTTAATGCAACCTACCACCGCACGTGCCTCCAGTCGGGGCACCCTTTCTTGCTTCAAGATTTGCATTTCTAAACTCAGGTTTTGAAGTTGCGTGTGGATTTGCGGAACTCCCAACCTTGGATCTAATATTTGGGTGTCGTGCAACCTCATTGTTGTCTCTAGTGTCTCCGCTTGGGTCGAGATCTTTTATTGTGACAAAGTCGTCCTCAGATGTGGTGTTAATGAAGCCACAAACCACACGCAATGCTGTGCATCTGTCAAGGTCATATTAGCTTCGCGAATAGTACTTTTTAATCTCTGGTCCAGATCCCACGGAGTTTCACCAGGCAACATTGCGATCTCCTTGAACTCGATTATCGACTGGGTTTCTGATTTTGGGCGGCCAAACTCTTTGTTTAGCACATCTTGGATCGCTGCTATCGCCTCGTTCGAATGATCGGTCGAGTATTTTATGTACCATGTTAGCGCGCGGTACTATAGTGCACTAACTAGGGTGGCCTTTTTGATGTTTTCATCTGTTATGCCTTGGGCGTCCCATAGAGCTTATCACAAACCAGAATCACCCTAGTTCCTCATTCCCTACACCCTTGAATATTGGTAGCTTGATTGCACTCCCCATCCCAACCTTTGGTGGTGGTGGGGTTGGAGGTGGGGTCGGGATCAGTGTGGACGAACTTGATGTAGGTGAAGTAGGTGGTGGCATGGACGGAGGTGGTATCAATGGGAAGCACTCCCTGATCAACCGAACCGCACTTCTTGGAGAGAACCTTGCAAGCTCCTCCTCACTTTCTCATGAAATAGAGGCCAAAGGACTGTTTTCTACCCCTCCCATTCCGCGATAACCTCTTCCACTTTGTGTTACTCCAGACATCAGTAAACAATCATAATCTGTTTTTCACACAACAACATCTTAATCCAAGTATTTAATGATTTGATATACCTACCCCAAGGTCCTTGAAGAATCTTCCTTTCTACCTCACTATAGCTCACAGTTGTATCTATCGCAAACTCAATGATAAATCCTCCTATTACCTGATCCAGCGGATGATCTACTGCATGCACGAATTTATCTTCGGTGGCTTCTAGCTTGCGCACCAATTCTAGTGTCCACACAATAGGTTGTCCAATATGCACCCTTCCCACGGTGTCAACTAGCCTTGTGAACCAATCGTACAACTCTACCAGAAATGTTGTAAAGAAGACTTCGTGAATATCTGTGTATATATAGCGGTCCAACCAATCTTCCTCCAATATCCGCAGATTTTTTATTTATTTT
>APFE031594776.1:0-21955 GCA_000404065.3 Pinus taeda | reverse complement strand
TAAACTGATCAGGACTGTCTTTTGCAGGTGTTAGCCCGGGATTGTGTGTCTTTGTGTATTTGCTTTATCTCTAATAGTATTTTCAGTTGTCATATTCATAGTTGTTGACTTTACTCTGTTTTCCTAGTTGATTTCTAGTTTAGTTTCTCAAGTTGTATACTAACATATTGATGGTCTCTTTATCATAAGCTGTTCATCTTTAAGAGATCACAATACTAATAAATTACAGCTTGCTTTGAGTACTTTTTAGAATTATCTCTAACTACTTTTTAATCGTGTTTCACATAATACTATATGTTGGAAGCAGAGAGTTAGGAAGACTTAAACATTATAACTGGTCTTTAAAGTAGTTTTTCTTATCTTTTTATTGCAGCAGCATGAGTAGTGACTAGTGCTATTAGAAAGTGGTTTTTTTTCTATTTTGCTTTCAGTTTCAATTCAAATTATTTCTTTCAATCTCTTTCTTTGCAAGTTTAGAAGGTAGTTAGAAACCACCAGTAACACACACACTCACTCATTTAGAAATCACCTTACACACACTATCACTCATCTGTTTATAAAATCTCCATTCCATCTTAGGAAGATAAATTGACCACAAACAACACCCTCAAACGACAAAAAGATTTAAGAGGTTACTTAAGTACATATAGTACACCTTCACTTCATCAGCTTACGAGCCCCGGGTTGACAATTAATGAAATCAATTTAGAAACACTAAATTGACCAAACAGTCCTCCGCATTAGTGGTGATCAATGCTCCTGCTGGAATTGTGAAGGAGTGAGCCATTTCGGCCTTCAACAACAGGTCAGTGGTTGTCATCCTAGGAATCCTCTGAGTAGCGCTAGTGCCCATTGGTGTGATCCTTGTTCAAGTTCCTGTAGCTGCATACAGAGTTCCCCCAACACAATCTGCTGCTCTGACATGGCCTCGACGACTGCATCCATAGCGACGTCCCGAATAGTGTTTTCTATGTCATTTAGGTCACCCTCGATTAAGGTGGTCACTCCGCTGTCCATTTTGGATGCCTTCAGCTTCTTTCGCGGCTTCAGCCATTCTAGTTGTGCTTGCCATTTGAAAGATGCACCCAACCCAGGTGATGGTGGTTCTTCTACGGCTGTCTTAGTGGATGTCTTCTAACTGCTTTTGTCCATTGTCGACGTAGCCCCTCCTGGTGGTGTCTTTCTCGCTACCGTCCGTGCTGCCTGAACCTCTGTGGCAAGCTGTTCATTTCGCTTTTGTTGTGCAGTGCGGTTAGCTTCCTCCTTTTGCTTCTAGATAGTGGCCTTGTCGCGCTCTACTGCCTCTGGTCCATGCCATGCCGGTGGCCAGGCATCCACAACTGCGTCAACAACGTCATCAATGGCAATAAAGCAGAGTGAGGTCCATGCATGGGGTGGGTCCTTACGTAGCCTGATAAAGATACAATGCATGTTCGCTTTAAACTCGAAAATATTCTTCATGCTTTCATACATCCCATTGGACAGGTGAGGTAGCTCGTTAATCCATTGGCGCACATTTGCGTCCATCAGTATCCAAAAGATTTTGATGTTCCGAATTCGTCCAACGTCCCTTGTTTCCCAGAGGGAAGCATATCTGGCAGCTTCTGGCCAATTTAGGTCCAGAACAGGAAACTGGTTGTATTCAGGTAAGTTAGTGGCGACCAACATAATAGACAGGAGTAGCCATGCATAATGAAAGGTCTTGCCCTCCTCCTGAACCTCTTGGCAGTTGGTCAGAAAATCTTCACAAAGGAACTGTGACTAATTGAATTGTTCTCCAGCTGCGCATTCCTTGGTGAGTGCAATGACTATTGCTGGAACCTCAATGCCACGACATTTCCACATCACTTTCCCTGCCAGGAATTGGGTGGCGATGCGGACTTCTTTATCTGAAATGCTATAAATGGTGTACCCTCACTGCCCCTTCTCGAGCTTATACTTCTTTTTCAGATTATCTATCATCGCGACATCACCACTTCTATCAGCAATTTCCCGAGGGTCTCTTCCTTTGTAGGGAAGGTAAGAAACCCGATGAAAAAGTTTAGCTTTGATGCGGACAGGTTTTCCGACCCATAATATCTCCTCATGAACCAAATAGAGCAATTGTCTTATGACCAACATTGTGATAGGGGGCTGGAGAAAGTGAAGAATAGACAAAAGACATAGCAACCCGACTTTTTCTACCTTTTGCAGCCACTCCTTTGGTTGTAGTGTTGTCACCGTCCCTTCTACACTCTGCTCCATCAGCACGTCAGTCACCAAGTGGGGAAATTTGGTTGTATCTACCAGACTTGTCCTAGTCTTCGAATTTCATTGTCGCAATATGGCCAACCACCTAGCTTTCTACTGGGACTGCTTTTAGAAGAGATGAGGTAGTGAGTATAGTGTTGACTTCATCCAAATTTGCAGGTACCTTTGCCTTCCCCTTGCTGGGAGACACATACTTGGGTCATCTTACTGGCTAGATGGGATCCTCTTCAGGGTTTAATTCTTCGACATATGTGTGAGAACCTTCTTCTTCCTCGTCACTTTCAATTGTGACCGATTTACCCTTTTCCTCCATTGTGAACTTGCTAAAGTGCAGGTGTTGTGGCGACCTCCTTACTTGTTTTGGAATCTGAGGGTCCTTCCTGGTCTTCAACGTTTGGGGTGATTTAGGGAGCTCGGCTGCTTGCGGCGTGGCTTTCTGTGAACTATCTGTGGTAGGGTTTTTCGCCTTGAGGATTGCTTCCCGGTAATGTTTTGGCAATGCCTGAAACCATGGACTTTCTTTTAGTTTCTTGTCACTCATCTTGTGCTTGTCTTGGACCTAGGGAATTTTTCTTGTGGAACGGTAAAGCGTGGCGGTGTGACCCTTGCTATGATTATATATGATTTGAAATTTAAAATTGGTTGTTCACCCTTGTTGCAGCTCATAAATGCAATTTTAGCGGTTACTCTTCTACCTTAACTGCCCGCCGCTCGCTCCAATGTGCCTTAAATGGGCCATCATATCATGAATAGTACCTGCAATGATCGCTTTCCATCTTTCCTTCGCGGCAGCAAATCCCCAGGGACGCAGGTGCATTTTTTGTATGGATCGTGTGGCCATGTCGCGCAGCTTCGCAGCAGCCTGTTTTATAGTCTCGCACCCTCTTCCAATTGCATGGGGCACTAGGACTGGGCCTCCTATGGATATTCAGGTGGGCGAACCCTTTGTGCGGGTCTTCCATTTCCCGACTAGCCCGGGATGCGAGCACCTTTTGCGTTTCCTCGATTCTTCTAACGAATTGCGGTTTGTGCGTCCTTGTCTTCCCGGGTGCAATCACAACCATGCTAGTGGGGTCACTACTTGTACCAGTGTAGGAGAGCCAGCCATATCTATTAGTTCCTTCGCGTAGTCGGTGACTTCTAACTGTACCTTATCAATTGCTTCATCTGGCTTCGCACTTTGAGCTTGGAGTTTGGCCCCTGTTTCTTCTAGCTTATCGAGTTGAATTTTTCCACGCAAAACAACTTCCCAGAGCTGCTGAATCCTTTTGTAGATGTTGTCATCGGTAGGGTGAGTTGTAGTTATGCAAGTTTGTCCGGCCGTAGAGAGACTTCCTTGCCCGGTCGTGCGAGCCTTCATTCCGTGCAGATCTGTTTGTATTGATGGTCGCTTGATGTGCACCCATACCCTTTGTTGTTGATGAACGACCACTCTATACCCACTTGGTTGCCGCGCACGTCCTCCAATTTGTACCTGGAACCACCTCCTACATTTCAGCTTCTGTGTGCCCCCTTCGGGTGCGCGTGGCGTGTCTTCTGATGCAATGGGCTATTCTTGTGCTACGCATAAAGTGCTAGGCTTGACGAGCTGCCCCTCATTTGTTGCACCGCTTTCTGCTGGCCACTGTCTTTCCTCTATGCTTACACGTCGCAATGACCGAATCATCATATAATAGTTAAGTGTCGTAACTTGCTGCAAACGGTTCTGCCATCGCTCCATCTCCTCATCAGAATCCATTGTGCAGGTGCTATCACGCTCCCATGAGATTCTTCCATCGTTTGTGGAATGCACCCGATCTTGGTCTTGCGCTGTTATCTGATAGATGCAATCCATTTCATCGTCACTATCCTCTTCATGCACGGGTTCAGTGTAGCGCTCCCCTTCTACTGGGTCCAATGGAACTACTACCCATAGTGACGTTTTTTGGAACGTCATTTTCCGCCTCTTTAAATTAATGATCCCTTTCATGTCTGTTTCCCAATCAATTTCGAGCAATGCAGGATAAGGATTACTGTGATCAACAATCTCTATGACTTTGAAATCGATCTGTGTACTTACACCTTCGATGTCCGCGGTCAATCCTTGCATTCGACCCATTGGTAAGAGCTTTTGTTGGTTGGCCATTCGTAGCTGAATCGGGGACCATTGTAGTGCGGGCCTGCCCATATGTTCCCATGTTTGTTTAGGAAATATGTTCACATCCGAACCTAAGTCCAGGATGACCTGATCCATTTCACATTCACCGATTTATGCTGTCAGTCTCATTTCCCATCCAATGCGTAGAGCATATCTTCCTATTTTCTGGACTACAAGCGGCTCACCCAATCCGGTGCACCTAGTGATCAACTCCTGTAGTCCTTTAATGGATTTACTATCGTACAACAGCTTCATGCAGGTTTCAAGAAAGGTAGTAATCATGGAGGGTTCCAATCCTGGCTCCATTTGATCCCTCCTACCTAGAGTGGAGGCTTCCACGAAGCTCCTCCGAGCTTCCTTCGGCATCTTCATCCCGTGTTCCAGCTCAGAGTTAGTTTCCTTGGTAGGTGCATCGCGCCTCTTTCCGCCTTCTGCATGCTCTTGCCGCGGATGACCTTCTATGGTTGTAGCGCTACTCAGTACCATATTTATACTGGGGTCCTCTTCGTGGGGTTCTAATTGCATCATCTAGACATTCTGGGTTGGAGTAGCTTGTAACACCCCCTTCTCGTGCATTTTGGGCAATTAACATTAGATAGTCTACCATTTCATGATCAAACTGCTCACAATAGGGGCACAAGATCCTGGTCGGGTTAGCGCAGTCGCGAGCGTAGTGTCTTGACCCTCCATAGTTATAATAGATCAGTTGTCCACGACCTTGTCCAGGCCCCATCCCTCTTCCTCGACCACGTCCTTGGAATCCTCCTCATGCTTCAGTATGCATTCAGTAAGCTGGGGTTCTTTCCATCATTAATTCATAACTTCGACACGTTCGCTCATCATGTCCTACTGATTGACAAAAGTTGCAATACAGCTGCTGCGGGGTCTGGGTATACTTTTGTAGTAGGTCGCAGTTATCTGTTGTGTGTTTTCCACTTACTTGACAAATCGCAAACCAGAGCGCGGGTGTGGCACTTGGTCCTGCTTGTACCTCCACTTTTAGTGGCATCCCACCCCCCCGACAGATAGTTCGTGAAGACAACGCAGTGGTACTTATCGTGCCCTTGACTCTTGCATTTAATGCAACCTACCACCGCACGTGCCTCCAGTCGGGGCACCCTTTCTTGCTTCAAGATTTGCATTTCTAAACTCAGGTTTTGAAGTTGCGTGTGGATTTGCGGAACTCCCAACCTTGGATCTAATATTTGGGTGTCGTGCAACCTCATTGTTGTCTCTAGTGTCTCCGCTTGGGTCGAGATCTTTTATTGTGACAAAGTCGTCCTCAGATGTGGTGTTAATGAAGCCACAAACCACACGCAATGCTGTGCATCTGTCAAGGTCATATTAGCTTCGCGAATAGTACTTTTTAATCTCTGGTCCAGATCCCACGGAGTTTCACCAGGCAACATTGCGATCTCCTTGAACTCGATTATCGACTGGGTTTCTGATTTTGGGCGGCCAAACTCTTTGTTTAGCACATCTTGGATCGCTGCTATCGCCTCGTTCGAATGATCGGTCGAGTATTTTATGTACCATGTTAGCGCGCGGTACTATAGTGCACTAACTAGGGTGGCCTTTTTGATGTTTTCATCTGTTATGCCTTGGGCGTCCCATAGAGCTTATCACAAACCAGAATCACCCTAGTTCCTCATTCCCTACACCCTTGAATATTGGTAGCTTGATTGCACTCCCCATCCCAACCTTTGGTGGTGGTGGGGTTGGAGGTGGGGTCGGGATCAGTGTGGACGAACTTGATGTAGGTGAAGTAGGTGGTGGCATGGACGGAGGTGGTATCAATGGGAAGCACTCCCTGATCAACCGAACCGCACTTCTTGGAGAGAACCTTGCAAGCTCCTCCTCACTTTCTCATGAAATAGAGGCCAAAGGACTGTTTTCTACCCCTCCCATTCCGCGATAACCTCTTCCACTTTGTGTTACTCCAGACATCAGTAAACAATCATAATCTGTTTTTCACACAACAACATCTTAATCCAAGTATTTAATGATTTGATATACCTACCCCAAGGTCCTTGAAGAATCTTCCTTTCTACCTCACTATAGCTCACAGTTGTATCTATCGCAAACTCAATGATAAATCCTCCTATTACCTGATCCAGCGGATGATCTACTGCATGCACGAATTTATCTTCGGTGGCTTCTAGCTTGCGCACCAATTCTAGTGTCCACACAATAGGTTGTCCAATATGCACCCTTCCCACGGTGTCAACTAGCCTTGTGAACCAATCGTACAACTCTACCAGAAATGTTGTAAAGAAGACTTCGTGAATATCTGTGTATATATAGCGGTCCAACCAATCTTCCTCCAATATCCGCAGATTTTTTATTTATTTTATTTATTTATTTTTAATTTTTATTTTTATTTTTTAATTTTGTTTTTTATTTATTTATTATTTTATTTTATTTTTTTTTGAGTTGCAAACTCGTGGAGTTTCAGATCCCACCACTCTTCAATCTCTTTCTTTGTAGGGTTCCAGTGTTCCCACATCAGACACCCCTTAGGCAGATCCCGGTCCTGGCAATGAAACCATTTGTATGGGCCTGACCCAGGTTTGGAAGGATTATTTAGCCAAACAAATCTCGCAGCTACCGGCCCTTTCGGCAATAGTCCGTAGAGCGCGAACTGAGGTCTCACCTGAGGTAGTAGGGGAGGGTGGTAGAACCAGGTTTCCGCACCCTTGGGATGTCTATATGTGGTCTAGAGGTTTCACTCACCGTTCCGCTGCTTCGCGCTGCTCTGTTTCACACAGATCCAAACCTAGAGTAATATTTATTAATTATTAGCACGCTGTGTACAAATCTAATCTATTTGATGAAGTACTGTAAATTAGATCTACTTAGAAGAGTCTTTAAGCAAACATTTATCAAATTTATCCAGTTCGCGCACTTAGATTAAACACAGATTCCGAATGTAAGCATATGCGAATAGATCAAACAATTATATTAGCCATATTAAAAGCTAGATCTGAGATAATTTAGATTTAACACAGTATTACAAAAACCACTTATCTTTATTCAACTTCCTTTCACCAATACATCCAGATCCGCACTGCGCACTCAGCTGCAAGGGTTCGCGCACACAGTTGCGAACTCTTCTAGGCCTCTACGCATACAGCTACAAAGCCTCTACCCACTGCCTAACCCCTCGACTTGGACTTATAAACGCTTTTATATTCTTCTCCTCAAAAGCCCATTACATTTCAGATCCAAGATCATACAACAAAACTTAGCTACTTCTACCCATAGAGCCTCACTCTATTTATACCTTTCCATGGACCATGATCCACGGGCGAGCCGAGTCAACTTACATTTATTTACATTATTTTTGGGGAGACTACCCTTGAACTTCAACTTATTACAAATTGCGCTCCGCGCATCTCGCGTAGTCTTTACCCTATATTTATCCAAAATTCGAGCTTTGTGCCGCATGACTGTTGCACGGGGCTTCTATTACCCAACACGCTTCATATTCCTGGCTTTATTTTTGCCATATTTCTTGATAGCAGAATCTTATCTCTCATTGACTCCATTGCTGAGAAATGGTTTCAATGCATTCATCTTTGTCTTCAGAAACATCCATATCATTCTTTTCACTTTCATCATCAGGCACTGCTGTTTTTATCCTATAATCTACATCAGATTTATTAACAACTTTGTTTTCAACTTTTTTGCCCATGTTATTTTGAACACCTGCATATTCAAAAACAATGTTAAAAACATCTTCAATATGATTCTCTTCAGTGAGAGCTTCGTGCTTTACATCTGCCTTCCTTTCAACAGCGTGGAGGTTATTTTCCACTATTATGTTGTTAGTGGATATTCTCATAAAAACTCTTCAATCTCTTTATCCTATTCTTGATCATCAACTGATGTTAGATGACATACTGCTTCATGAGCAGTTCCAACTACTTCATATCTTGCTGCTACAGTGGCAGCTTCACCCTTCAATGCTTCATCAAACATAGTGCTTACCATATTGCCACAATCAATCCCTGTTTCAAAAAAGAAACCACATATATCATCAATATAATGTTCATCCACACTATGGTGGGATATCCGAGCATGCATGTGCTCATTCAGAATTTCATTGACAATTTCTACCTCACCAAATCCATTAGCTATGATTGGATTCACCAATTCATATCTCAATTTGCAATCATCATCCACATATGTCTCATCACAGTGGGATTCATAATCATCTGCATCATCCACTTGACAGTGGAGTCCTTGAGCATTTATTTTCTCTTGCTTTGTTTCACACACAGAGGCTCCTGCTTCTCTCTCTGCAATCTTTGTTACAACTTCTTCATCCATATGCATGCTTGCATAATGAGTTTCAATTTTATGGTCTTGAGAACCACCATCCACTTTTGAGTGGGGTTCTCCAAGCTCTAGTTTCCTCTGAGAGTCTTGCTCATCTACTCTCAGATCTGTGACTCACTTCTTTGATTGTGACATAACTTGTTGTTGCATGTCACTCCACCTTGCACTAAGCTTTGCTTCTAGGAACTTCCATGCTTCCTTGGAAGTTGTAACTTTTGCTTCCTTACACAAACACTTCTCATCCAATGCCTGTTTTATAAAATTTAATGCTAAAGCATCGCATACTTCGTGATATGGGTTATTAGATTCGTACTCAATTAACTCTTTAGCTCTAAGAAAAGTTAACATAATGATAACCCAATGATCAAAATATTTACTTGTAAACATAGGAGGTGGTAGCAGATCAAAGATGCATCAAATACCCTTGGTTTCTTCTTTGTCTTCTGCTAAACTTCTCATTTCCTCGGCTACAGCCAGAACCTCTCTAACCATGGCAATGATCTTTGCCTCTTCTTTTCTATTTCTTTTCTTCATATGCTTCAGTCATGTTTTGTGACCCATGACTGCAGTCTTTCCTCTATCTTATAGTTTCTTTCTTGATTGCATGAAGCTATCTTCCATATCGCCCCAAAAGAAAATATGGTTTTCAATATACCCCTCTGTAAGGAACAAATTTCACCCAAAAAACTGTCATACTTGATAAACCACGAAAATATTTTTGTAAACTGATGGACTTTGCAAAGTCCTAAATTTACTTGCCAAAAACCCTGTAAATATTTCTCCTCCCAAACTTTACGTTTTTTATTATTAAAATAAACTTAAAAAAAAAATTTCTAAACCCTTTTCAAAAATCCTTTTTTATAAAATTTAATATATATAAACAAAACCTTTTATTTTGAATGCCCTTTTATAAATATAAAATGAAACCTTTCAAAAAGTTTCCAAAACCTTTAAAGAAAAGCCTTTTAATATGTGTTTCAAATGAAATAATACCTAGCCTTCTAAAGCTTTATCAACGCAAAAATAACTTTATGATTTCAAAAACCATCTCACCATGTAAACCAACGAATCTTGACTTGAATCTTCTATTGAAAAATCTCTTCGCTTTATTAACCTGGCCTTGTCTGATGATGCGTTGCGTGCGAACGCTATCCACGATATAGAAAGACCGTTTTAGTCCTCTAAGGCTCTATATTCGGAGGAAAGTAGCGTGCTTTCAAAACACAATAAGATTTTCACCGCTGACGTGGCTCTATGCTAACCCACGTGGCTCTATGCTAAGCCCACGAGGGTTTTAGTGTCCCTCTATTACTCTAACGAGGAAAAAATATTTCTCTATTTTTTCTCACAGATTACTGCTGATCTGTTTTGTCTAGCTCTTTATAACCTCGCTCTGATACCAATTTGTTGGAAGGGCAGATGAAACAAAATAGAAATTCACACATAAAACACTAGCTGCTGCTCTTTTATTGATAGCACAAAACATAATTCTTACAATGAACCCAATGAAGGGTATTTAAACATTTTCCAACTAGCGACTTGTCTAAAAATATCCTGACATGTAATCACGTGCAACCACACACTAAAATTTGTGTATCACACTTGAATCAACACTCAAACACTCAATCACTCAGTTAACTGACTCTCTATGTTTAGCCAACTCCAAATGTAGGAGTAATTACAATTTCTAACACTCCCCTTAATTACGACCATATGACTCAACATGACTTAACTATCACACAAACATGCCTACTAGTCTATGTCTCAGCTAGGCTTACAATGACTCAAGAATTTTACAAATTTGAATTTTATTTTTCTCTACTTCCAGATTCTATATCCTCAAAATTGCTTCATTCTCTGTTAAACTTTCTTGCTGTAGACTTTATTCACTTGTTGCTGATGCAATTTTTATTTGACTTGTTTTGAACTTGTTTTGAAAAACAAATGGATCATGTCTTCTACAACTTCCTCTTCAAATATTCGTTCAACTATGGGCTGATGCCATAACATTGCATCTCCAAACTGTCTTCTTTTCTTCTTGCGTTTCATATTCTTGGCTTTCTTTCTGCCATATTTCTTGATAGTAGAATCTTATCTCTTCTTGACTCCATTGCCGAGAAATGGTTTCAACGCATTCATCTTTGTCTTCAGAAATATCCATATCATTCTTTTCACTTTCATCATCAGGCACTGTTATGTTTATCCTGTAATCTACATCAGATTTATTAACAACTTTGTTTTCAACTTTTTTTCCCATGTTATTTTGAACACCTACATATTCAAAAACAATATTAAAAACATCTTCAATATGGTTCTCTTCAGTGAGAGGTTCATGCTTTACATCTGCCTTCCTTTCAACTCCATGGAGGTTGTTTTCCAATGTTATACTGTTAGTGGATATTCTCATAAAAAACTCTTCAATCGCTTTATCCTGTTCTTGATCATCAACTGATGTTAGATGACATACTGCTTCATGAGCAGTTCCAAGTACTTCATATCTTGCTGCTACAATGGCAACTTCACCCTTCAATGGATCATCAAACATGGTGCTTACCATATTGCCACAATCAATCCCTGTTTCAAAAAAGAAACCACACATATCATCAATATAATGTTCATCCACACTATGGTGGGATATCCGAGCATGCATGTGCTCATTCTCAATTTCATTGACAATTTCAACTTCACCAAATCCATTAGTTACGATTGGATTCACCAATTCATATCTCACTTTGTAATCGTCATCCACATGTGTTTCACAATCATCTGCATCATCCATGTTCTAGTGGAGTCCATGAGCATTTATTTTCTCTTGCTTTGTTTCACACACAGAGGCTCCTGGTTCTCTCTCTGCAATCTTTGTTGTGTCTTCTTTATCCACATGCATTCTTGCATAATGAGTTTCAATTTTGTGGTCTTGACAACCATCATCCACTTTTGACTGGGCTTCTCCAAGCTCTATTTTCCTCTGAGAGCCTTGCTCATCTACTCTTAGATCTACGGCTCACTTCTTTGATTGTGACGTAACGTGCTGCCGCATGTCAGTGCCCCTTGCACAAAACTCTGCTTCCAGGAAGTTCCATGTTTTCTTGGAAGTTGTAGCTTTTGCTACCTTACACAAACACTTCTCATCCAATGCCTGTTTTATAAAATTCAATGCTAAAGCATCGCATACTTCGTCATATGGGTTATTAGACTCGTACTCAATTAACTCTTTAGCTCTAAGAAAAGTTAACATATTGATAACCCAATGATCAAAATATTTACCTGTAAACATAGGAGGTGGTAGCAGATCAAAGATGCACCGAATACCCTTTATTTCTTCTTTGTCTTCTGCTAGACTTGTCATTTCCTCGGCTATAGCTTGAACCTCTCTAACCATGGCAACGATCTTTGCCTCTTCTTTTCGATTTATTTTCTTCATATGCTTCAGTCATGTTTTGCAACCCATGACTGCAGTGTTTCCTTTGTCTTATAGTTTCTTTCTTGATTGCATGAGGCTATCTTCCATATCGCCCCTGAACGAAAATATGATTTTCAATATAGGCCTCTATAAGACAAAACTTTCACCCAAAAAAGTGTCATACTTAATAAAACACCAAAATATTTTTGTAAACTAGAAAACTTTACCAAACCCTAAATTTACTTGCCAAAAACCATATACATATTTCTCCTCACAAAACCATATACATATTTCTCCTCCCAAACTTTATGTTTTTTTATTAAAATAAACTTTAAAAAAAATTGTTTTCTAAAACCTTTTCAGAAAGCCCTTGAAAAACTTTAATATATATAAACAAAACCTTTTATTTTGAAGTCCCTTTTATAAATATAAAATCAAACCTTTCAAAACGTTTCCGAAAATAAAGCCTTTAAATTCAAATAATCCCGAGCCTTCTAAAGCTTTATCAACGCAAAAATAACTTTACGATTTTGAAAAAACATCTCACCATTTAAACCAACGAATCTTGACTGGAATCTTTTATCGAAAAATCCTCTAAGCTCTTCGCTCTATTAATCTCGGCTTGTCTGATGATGCGTTGCGTGGGAACTCTTTCCACGATATAGAAAGACCGTGTTAGTTCTCTAAGGCTCTGTATTCGGACGAAAGCAGCGTGCTTGCAAAACGCGGTAAGCTTTTAACTGGTAACACGGCTCTATGCTAACCGACTTGGCTCCATGATAACCCCACGAGAGTTTTATTACCTTTTAATTAATCTAAAAAGAAAATATATTCCTCTAGATGAAAAGTAGCAAGAGGATTACAATTATATGTTTTAACCCAGTGTCATCCTCCAGCAAGAATGTCCTTCTTCACTTCAAGTAAAGCTTAGATCACTCAACACTATGAAATTACACCAGAAAATCAACAGCACTTCTCTATAAGATACAAAATTCCAGTACCTGGATCTCTGTGATGAAGGATCCATATATAGATGATTATAAGGAGGTGAGTCATCTTCTGGGATCTTGATTAGTGTCCTCTCTCTGATAGTACTTGCTTCCACTTGAATGATGATCTCTTACTCATCCCTGGTCGAAAACAGAGAGTCAAGTGTCAGAGGGGAAGCTTCTCGAAGATTCTATGATCTTCCACTTTGCATTTTGTCCCTGCCATTTGTCCATTCTCGACCATCGCACCCCACAGAGAAAACTTATCCGTTTTCTCTAGTTTTTTATAACCTCGTTTTGATACGAATTTGTTCTAAGGGTAGAGGAAATAAATCATAAATTCACACATAAAATGCTAACTGCTACTCTTTTATTGATCACACAAAACATAATTTTTACAATGAACCCAATGAAAGGTATTTAAACTTTTTCCAACTAGTAACTTGCTTAAAATGCAATCACATGCAGTCACACACTAATCTTCCTATATCACACTTAAGCAACACTCAATCAGTCAATTAACTGTCTCTATATTTAGCAAACTCCACATGCAGAAATAATTACAATTTCTAACAACTTTGTCATTCAACATTTTTTTTCACATCACCACAATCAATAGGCTTACCTTACTCCAAATAATTGCCCATACCTTACAAAAGCATAAACGATGGCACAATACTTTACTCAAAATCATTTGCTGCTGGAGCCTCCGCTACAAGCTCTTCTTCACGGAACTTTTATTCGTTGATTTTTGAAAAGGTTCAAGGCATTGTGCTTCCGAATATCCTCCTTCGACAATCTTCAAGCGGCTACCAGGTGGCACATAATCCACCACTCTTCACACACATATCTAATATGCCTCACAACAGTGGCACCCAACAAAGCCTTTGTTGCCTTTTCCTTGGCTACACGGCATCCCTTGTCGCCCCGAGCCCCGGCCTCGACACTACGCTGCCATGATCATGCGGCCATAACATCTGCCACAGTTGTAACGGTGGTCTAAGAGAAAACTGTGGATCCGCCCATGTACCACTTCTTTACCATGGAAGCTACGTTCTCGTTTTCCACCACAGTCTTGGATAAATTGTTTAGCTCCTTCCCCTCTGAAAGGAGGCTTAGCCTGGACTTTGGAAGTTCCAAGTCGCACAGAAAATATGCCTCTCTCTCACACACAGCAAGCACGGTGGGCACCACATAATTACACTTAGCACAAAGTCAATGAACACGGTTCAACGCCCCTCAAAACATCAACCAACACTCAAAACAAACATTTGACCACAGCTGGGACAGGGACAGGGACAAGACGCACCACACAACTCTGCATCAATCGGTGACAACTTCCCTTCAAACTCGAGCATACAGTTCACACACACTGTATACTCCTCACAGCTGTTAGGTTCACCGCTCAACATACTTAGTCGATGCGTCCGCGACTACCACAGGCTCGCAACTTCACACGCATCTGGACTCACCCGTTCACTGCAATTAAACACTCAACACCACAATCGAACTCACGCAGATATTTACCACTCGGGCCTTTTCTCATAGTGAGTTCTGTCTCCTCACAGCTCACCTGAGCTGTGATACCATATCAGAGAATGAAGAACTTAATGAGCTGTGATACCATATCAGAGAATGAAGAACTTAACATAACACAGCTTCTACATTCGATTACCAAAGAAAAAGCTTCTCGAGTAGGTGATAGTGGCTTCTTCTGGAAGCACCCTGAACTCTCGAAATATTTCCCTGATTTCCCAATAAGAATCTAGACTCAACGCATTTAATGAAGGTACTTGGAATTAATGTTTTCCAACGAGCAACTTAGGTGACAGTGGCTGCTTCGGGAAGCAACCTGAACTCTCGAAATATTTTCCGAAATTCTCGACAAGAAACTAGACTCAACGCATTTAATGAAGCTAGTGGAAATTAATGTTTTCCAACAAGCGGACCATGAGAGTCAGCGTCGTAAATGAGTATAAAGTTTGCGTCTAAGGAGTTCGCCTGAAAGTAAGAGGTGTCGTGATGATTAGCGAGTGAAGAGACCATAGGTTAAGGATTTAGTTTGGAATTTTCGAGTTTTTCACTTTAAAACAAGTTTGCAAGTAAAGTAAAAGGATTTGATCCCTATCAAAAGTTTTTGAAAAATGCAAAAAAAACCTTTAATTTGATTTTATTAAATTAAAAATTCTACATCTTTGATTTTGCCTTAGCCAAATTGAGAAAATTCAAAATTCCACATCAACAAACATCTAGAATGAGTTAACTGAGGTGATATGGTTGTTATCATTCAAATAGTTTAGTTAATTTGAGTGACAGGCATGAAGTTCACTTGTGTGCATTGACTCCTAAATTTTAGGAGTAGAGGTTGAGTTAATTTCAGTTGTAATAATTTATTTAAGTTAAATTGAGTTATGGCGAGTTAAACTAGTTCTAAGTGTTGGACGAACTAGTGGAAGCTCTAGTTGTTGGGTGAAGTCTAGTTGTTAGGTGTGATTTCAGTGGTCAATGAGTTGATTGATTAATGAGCCTAAATTAGCTCATGCATGCAGAGAATTCAACCTACCCTGTTGAGATAGAGGTTCTAGGGAAGTGTACTATCAGTTGTAATCTATTTCAAGTTGTACAAGTGGTGCATGTAGTGAGAGGAAAAACCTAAAGGGATTGCACAATTCTATTGAGGGAAATTCTTATCAAATAGGGGCCTAATTCCTCAAGGAACAATGCAAAGAAATAGGAGTTTGGCAGTATGAGAAATTGACTAAGTGTTGGCTAGAGTCAGTTAGTCACGCAGAGGAATAGACTATACAGTTGCAAATTGTGCTCCGGCTTGACAAAGCGTATGTATTCATCTCTATTCTTTGATTAATGCAATACATATAGGAAGGGGTTTTCAGTAGTTTCTTTCCCCTAGATAAATATTTGTGTATGTGTGTTGAACCTTGGTGAATGTTTATGATTTGTGTTCTCGATCATGAATTTTTTTTCCGTAGATGAGTAGAGTAGATTTCAATCTTATGTTTTAGTAAATTACATGAGCCGTTTTGAATATACATAGAATTTCTACATGGTATCAAAGCAACATTCACAGTGGAGAAGAGAATTCAAGGTTGTTCTTGCAAGAGGATCGAATTTGTAGGATCAATTCTTTATAATTAGAATAATGGATTTCTACGGATTGAGACTCAAGTATGCCTTTCAGGGAAGATTAGATGATGTTTCTTGGAAGGACCACATGAAGGAAATACTAGAAGATATTAGACTTTAAATCCTTTGAAGCCTGTCCTGACCTGGTAGAGCCATGGCTCTGTTAATCTTTCTTTATGAATCCAATTCGGATCATGGCCTTCCCACCGAAAATCACCCTATGAGTGACCTTAGTTAAAGATTTATTAAATGAAGGTATTACAGGCTCATGTGTTGGTGTGTGTCTATCTTATTTAAGCAACAGATCGATCAGACATTGTAGACCTCTAGGTTCCTGAAACAGAACATCATACTCTGAAACAATCTTTTCTATGTTAGCTTGCTACTTAGCATTACAGCCCTCAAATACATAGGTTTTATTAGGTTTCTTTTCCTTTACAACCATTACTAATAATTGTTTGCATGAATTTATCATTCTTTTCATCTGCCCTGAGTTTATGAGAGTATAATTATTCTTGAGCTTATGAGCTCTTACAAAGTATTCGATTCCATCTTTAACAAGTAGATACTTGTTCTTAGCTCTATAGAAAATAGCTTTTCTATCATACAAGTAAGGACTTCCATGGGTCGAAGGAATCCATTGATAGTGATATCCAAAAACCAGCAGCAACTAATGCTCAGAATCTAGTAGATTGGAAGAAATGTGTAGTGAAGGCAAGGACGATCATAGTGGAGGGAGTACGAGACCATATTGTCTCTAATATCCATGGGAAAGAGACTTTGTATGCAATGTGTAAAGAATTGACAGATATATTGCAGAATTGTAGTGACCACAGGAAGTTGGTGCTCAAGAAAGAGCTTCGAAATATCAAGATGCAGAAGAATGACACAGTGACATATTACCTCGACAGGTTCATACAATGTCGTGATGAACTTGATCAAGTTGGTGTTACTATAGCAGAAGATGATTTGGTAAGCCTAGCCCTTCTAGGCCTTCCCAATAGCTATCAAAAGTACCAAGATTTAGTAAATGAGAAGGAGAAGCTACCAAATTTGGAACACGTTTGATCCAATTTGGTGTAGGAGGAGATGAGGAAGAATACCAGAGATGGGACCTCATCCAAAGAAGAGGAAGAGGAATTTTCACTAGTGAGCAAAGGAATGAAGGCCAAGTGGAAGAAGTCCCAAGGTGAGGCTGATTCCAACCAAGAGGGCAAGAAAAAAGACTTGTCCAAAATCAAGTGCTTTCACTTTCATGAATTCTGGCACTATGTCATGAAGTTTTCATACAAGAAGGCAAGCAAGAAGGATCCTATAGTAGCAACAATGAGGGAAGCTTTCACTGCATATTTCAAACTTGATTTCAATCTTATCGCTTGCCTAGTTAGCACTATGATGGGGAGTGTGCGGTACTTGGATTCTAGTGCCTCATTGCACATAGCGAGGAATAAACAATTTTTTAGTGACTTGGAGGAGAAAAATCTCAATATGAACATTGAGTTTGGAGACGACAAAAGGTATAGTGCTATCAGGATCTGTACAGTAACCTTTAAGAGGGAGCCAAGATCCCCTCTTCAACTCAAATATGTTATGTTCGTTCCAGGTTTGAAGAAGAATCTCATCTATGTACTAGTTTTGGAAGATCGTGGATACGATGTGATCTTCAACAAAGAGAAAGAGTTCTTAAGATACATAGCCACCGTGTAAGTGAAGTAGACCAGTGTTCCAGTCAAGAATCTATATTCACTTGAGGTAGAAGATGCGTGTAAAGCATTGAAGATAAAGGAAAGGGTTATATACATGGTCGTTGAGATGGAGCATGATTTACCTATCAAAATGGAGCCTCAGAAGCAACCTCGGGAAGTTATGGATCAACTAGAAATAGAGAAACAAAGAGGAGGTATAGTTGAGACATCCACTTAAGAAAAGACCTCTAACAGGGAGAGAGTATGATCTATGTGGGGAAAACAAGCACACAAAACCATACCTTTAGGTCCGAGGTCTGGAGGTGTTATGTCCGAGTCAAAGAATTTTATAAATTTGGGAAAGGTCCATTGAGGTGTTTCTTTGTCTCATGGATAATTACCTTGTTGTGGGGGGCTAATGTATTTAGTAGCAGGAGTTTCAATGTTAATCAGATACTAAGGAATGCAGAGGAGTGTTCATAACAAAGTAGGAGGCTCAGTAGCAGAGTCAGAAGTAGTACAATTTTTCGAGTAGATAGTTGTATATTGATTCAATGCCATTTTTACTTATTTATTGGATGCTTCTTGGTTGCAGATGTTGCAGTAGTAGCAACAACAATGAGAGGTGTTTCAAGAAGTATGTTGTAACATATTTAGTTTTGATACGTTAGTTTTTTTTTTATAAAAAAAGGGTATTAAAAAATAGAATAAAAAAATGAAAATGCAACATAAAAAATGATGAAATGAAACCCCATTAAAAGAAAGAAATTGTTTAAAGTGAGAAAATCTAAATGCTCCTAGAAAAGAGTAAATTACATTAAAAATAAACTAGGGTTTTGTGTGAAGATTGATTAAAAATGCCACAACCTGATGTTTTTATTTGAATCACAGAGTTTATTCATGACCAAATCATATAAGTTTATGTATTTAGATTAGTGAATAAGTTCACCAAATTGTCTAATCCTGGTAGAAAATCATTAAATAGGATAGAATAAAATAAAATTTGGCCCGATATGCTCAAAACTTGGCCAAATGATGTATTAGAATAAGGTTAGAATAGGATTAGGGCAACTAAATGGCTGCTAGATCAAATGCACCATTCATAGATAAATTTTTCTTTAATTAGAGTTAATTACCTTTTAAATGTGATTAATATTGTATAAGCAAAGTTTTATAAAGTGAAATTTAAAGTCATAAACGATAAAAGCATTTTGTCATGGAGCGCTATCAAGCGGATACCTATCGACGGCGATCCTCTTCCCCACTGAGATCAATGATGGGGAAACCATTTCGCACCACCTTCTACTGTTTCAAGTTAATGACAAGGGGGGGTTTGAAAGGTGATTTCCTTTTCGGCGGGCCCATTGGAACGTGTCACGTACTCATCACTTCACACCCTGTCACGCAATACCATTTATCACTACCCCCCTACGCAATACCATTTACCATTACCCCCCCTTGAAATCCACTTATCTTATCTCATCTATACGTCACTCCACCAACGATTATCCCCGTTTCCCACGCTCTTACTCCTACATATCATTTTCCTCCATGTATCCCTACCCGTTACACTCATATCCTTTAAACTCATCTGCGCTCCTATTACGTATTCCTCCTACCCATTGTTTGTGTTTCGTTGTTCATTTAATGCACACTAATCCTGTAGGATAAGGGTGTGATTTTAACGGTAATTGCTACACTGTTATAAATAAAATTTCATCCCTTTTGATGTGAATGCCTTGTTTTTTGCTACCATTTAAATTGCAATTTTCAAAGATTCTCTTTGGTTAAAATCTGCTACAGATTGCACCTATAATTCAAGATGATAGTGCACTCACTAGTTTTTTACAGGGACTGATCTTTGTTCAAGTACCCATTCATCAACATTCTATTATTTTTTTACCTTATCTATTAGAATATGGAACCTAAAATAAAAGACAAACCCTTTGGTAGCAAGATACCTACTCAGGAAAATCCAAAAGCCAGTGATACCCTAGACCTTGACCACATCCCTTTAACTTATCAATTATTTAAAATCGTGGACATAGAGTGAAAATTTGATATTTTCAAATTGCACCATTGGTTAAGACATACCTATCATGACTCAGAGGATGAAATTAACCTATGGGAATCACTATTTCCCATGTCCATGTTTCCTAAAACTCAACCATTTCTAGACTTAGTTATGTGGTGTCAGCCTAGGTACAATCCCCTGCAGAGAACTTGTTAGCTTAGAATGGAGACATTCTGATATCTATCACACCTGAAACCATAAAAAATAAATGCTTCTCATTCCTAAATTCCCTTAGTCATTTTTCTGCTACTGTCCTCATGGATCTATACCATAAGTTTACATTCACCCAAAGATATCAATTTTTTGAGATCTTTCTTCCAGAAGGTGCTGAGCTTCCCAAGAAGAACCCTCCATATCTCTCTAGTTTCTTTCCTGTTAGGTCACCAGACAAACCAGTGGGTAGATGAACCTATCTTGGGTTATCTACCCATCTTCTCCAAAGAACACAAGCCAACATTCATGTATAATTATAGTCAATTGTTGGCTGAAAAATATGCATGAAGAGTTAATGAAAATCACTATTGAAGGTGTATTCAAGTATTCTTTTGTACTAGTTCATATGTTCCTTTTTCGACAAGGAGACATGCTACTAATAACCTTACACAAGCAAGATGATTAGAAAATAAATCAATCAATTACGTAGTGGGCCTCATTGGCAAGGAGAAACTCAATTGAGTTTAAATTTTTAGATTTCATTGGTTGTTTCATTTATCCAGTTGTACGAATTCTTAGCAACTAGAGTCAACCATGAATCAAACCAGAGATAAACAGAATCCTGCACCTAAGTGACCAAGCTAATACTGGAGACTGGTACCTTTACCAGAATTACACAAAGATTAGGGTATATGGTTGTGAATTAGCTCCATACAAATTGCCTAAATATGTTCCAATGAGAATTTTATCTCTGGAATATATAAGGCAAATAATCAACATGCATGAGCTACATTTTGTTTCAGGGAAAATAAAAACATAGTTCAAGATCAAGTCCCAAGTCGGACCCTTTATTTGTAATGCCAGAGAATTTGGAATTGAAGGAGATTCAATACTCAAGTAGATGGGATTTAAACCAAGTTTTACCGGGTCTTATGATCCATTTAATATAATCACTAATTTAAGGGTGGAACTTAAAACCACACCTTATAATCATAATCCAAGACCAAATATTGAGAAAGACTGGAATCAAGAAAAGTGGGAGGAGAACACACTTCAAGAAGCAAAAGAGAAAATTCTACCTCCTTCTACCCTCCACACTCCCACTTCTCAAAGTAAGTATCATAAGACGTCGAGATAAGAATCATCATCTTCAGCAAAGGGTGCAAAGGAGTTTCTCATTTATCAAAAGAAACAAAATACTGACTATAAAGTTACCATTGTTCAGGGTTAGAAAGAACCCATTGCTAATAATCTGGATGATTCACATGTTTATATAGTATCAAAGGAAATTGTGCTTAACACTCCATCTTCCTTTTCAGTTTCACAACATTTATTGGAAATTACACAGTTAGTAGGAGAAAGTGAACAATATGAGCCAAATATTTTCACAATTGTTATAGCTCCAAATCTCACCATTATGGTTTGTGATGCTGCAGTCATGGCCTAGGGCAACCCCTCCTTCCAGACCTGGTCTCAAATTTAAAAAAATAGTGTTTTATTCCCTGTATGCGACATTGCCCTGAGTTAAACGTGTGTATACGCGGGTCCACATATGCCCAACCCGCGTATATGTATTAAAACACTTAAAAAAATATAAAACTCCTTATTTTCGGGCTGAGATCGTGGGTTTTACCTGCTGATCACCTGTTAGTGCCCGTGGCCCAATTGTTCCCAACCAATTCCTAACTAAAAACTACTTTGGGATTGGTATAAAAAGACATCAAAGGGAAGGCCTAAGAGAGGAGAGAAGAGAGAGAAAGGTTATTATACTGAGATTTT
>APFE031594775.1:0-13126 GCA_000404065.3 Pinus taeda | reverse complement strand
TCTTGACGTCCTTAAAAACAATTATGGCAAATATGAAGCATCTAGGACTACATAAGCCCAAAGGAGAAGGCACTGGCCCAAATCATTTCGTGATCAAATCCTTCTTTCTCCATATTTTCTTCTCCCGATGCTTTGGTCCCCTCTTCTTGGACGGCTAGCTTAGGGCATCGAGCGAAATTCTCTAGAGTGGAAGGGTCGATTCCAAGATCATAGACTTCAAGCTTAGGGTCTTAGCACAAGTCCTCCATGTTTGACAAGCATCCCCTTTGTTTTGATCCATAAAAACTCTAGCCCCGGGAGTGCCCTAGAAGAGAAACCCTAGTTTGCATTTCCTTGATTTGGGGACTTCTTCGAGGGTTGTATGAGCCTTTTGTTCATTGAAACAAATCATAAGAAGCCCTTTCTTCTCCTTGCCTTGAGCTTGGGAGTACCTTTAACCACGATAATTCGGAAAACCCTACATCTCGTACAAGTTTCTTCTAGGTCTCTAATACGGAACGAAAACCCTTTTAAATATCCATACCATCACATAAAGCTTCCCTTAAGAAGTCTTACCTCATCACATAGTACCTCAAACCCTAGAACATCAATTAAAGGTGATTGTTGATCTACTAGGAATCCTCCCATTGGTGAAGGTCCATAAAGAGCAGGGGATACTTGTTGTGGTGACTATGGGACATTGTTCCATTGTTATCTCTTAGTCTAGCTCTTTGACGCTTAGGCTTTCCGTACTTAGGGCCTGCTAGATTGTGTGGTAACACAACCTACAACATTAAAGTAAATGGCTTTCCACATACGAGACGATAACAATAGAAAATATTAATGAAGGCTGAGAAGCGAGTGAAGGAGAGAAGAGGAGAAGGATGGAGAGGCGACAAAAGTAGGGATGAATGAGTGGAGGAAAGAGAGATCAAAGTTACTGAAGCCAAGACCAAAAAATTGAACCAAATACACAAGAGGCGAAGACAATAAAGATGAACAACTGAAGCCAAGAAGTAAGAGGTCAAAACACTAGTTGACATAACAAATGAAAAAGGTGAGAATTCACAACTCCGGACCACAAATAGTAAAGGAAAGAAGAAAAAGTTGGCAATGTTAGTGTTAAGCTGGGGAATGAAATAAACGAGTGGAAGCAACCATTGGAGCAATGGTTGGAGATGCGATCCCATAATTGCAGTCTACAGGATGCGACCACCAAGACCAATGTCCCTAATAGGAAATGGAGAGGCATGGTGATTGGTCCCATCTAAAGAGAAGCCATCTCAGGTCGGGCCCTACCTGAGAAGACGACCTAGAGAGGCCCATTAGAGGTGATGTAACCTAGGATAGGGGAAATAAATGAAACAAAAAGAGAGGATATAGGAGGACTTCCCCAAGTTGATTAAAAAGTAAAGAAGTATAAAGGAGAAATGGTTCATCAGTACAAGTATGAATAGGGGTGTTATTGCATGAAAGAGTCAACCTATCCCAGGTACCAATGTAGGAGAATAGAGGCATGTTTGGTCATTTTCAGGGACACCACAGGTTTGTATGAAGTAACTAAAGTGATACAAAGAGGCCGAGATGTTTAGGTCTGTGGTAGAGTTGTAAAAGAGGTTGACGTGTGTTGATATAAGTTGTTGTTAGGTGATGGAAGGGTTGTTCAACGTTTTGAACAACAGATTTTGTGCCCTAGTTAGTCCTCTCTCTATGGTATGTTGCCCTTAAGATTCTGCTCAGAAGTATGATAAGTTTCACTCTGATTTTTTGTCCATGGGAGAGAGGAAAGAGACCCTAAGAAAGAGACATATGCACTATTATTTGGGCCGCAAATTTCAGGTATATTGCCCAAGGATACTATGAATATGTCTCTCCTGATGTGGACCACATCCAACCTCAGGTAGTTGTACAAAAGTGCGAGTTTATGCGCATAGTATAGGGCTAATACAATGAAAGTAAATACGGTAAACGTGGAGCAAATTCATTAAAGTTGATTAAAAAGTAAAGAAGTATAAAGGAGAAAGGGTTCATGAGTACAAGTATGAATGGGGGTGTTATTGCATGAAAGAGCCGACCTATCCCAGGTACCAGTGTAGGAGAATAGAGGTATGTTTCGTCATTTTCAAGGATGCCACAGGTTTGTATGAAGTAACTAAAGTGATACAGAGAGGCCGAGATGTTTAGGTCTGTGGTAGAGCTGTAAAAGAGGTTGGCGTGTGTTGACATAAGTTGTTGTTAGGTGATGGAAGGGTTGTTCAAGGTTTTGAGCAATAGCCTTTGTGCCCTAGTTAGTCCTCTCCCTATAGTACGTCGCACTTAGGAGTTTGCTCAGAAGTATGATAAGTTTCACTATGATTTTTTGTCCATTGGAGAGAGAAAAGAGACCCTAAGAAGGAGACATATGGACTATGATTTGGGCCGCAAATTCTAGGTGTATTGCGCAAAGATAGTATGCATATGTCTCTCCTGAAGTGGACCACATCCAACCTCAAGTAGTTGTACAAAAGTGTGAGTTTATGCGCATAGTATAGGGCTAATACAATCAAGGAAAATAGGGTTAACGTAGAGCAGCTTCATTGGAAGGAAGAGTTTCTCTGGAATGGTTGGATAAGATTGTCCTAAAGGCCTTAGGAACACAAATTTGAGATGCCCTAGTGCTATCAACAAGAAGAAGTGTGACAGTTAAGAGGGTTATTTTATGGAGCCCTAGTACAGTGATAAAGGTGCAAGCTTGGTACTATTAACAGGGCAGTTTAATGGAGCCCTAGAAGGCCTCATGTACAATGTTCATTGGAGGAGCTAATGAACTGTTAGGAGGAAGATTTGTGAGCCCTGATTCAGTGGGTTGCAAGAGGGAAAACTCATTCATAATAGGGCATATTGTAAAGAACCTAATAACTTGATCCTTTAAAGTGGTAGAGGATATTGTTAGTGGGAAAATCACGGAGCCAATGTATAGTCATCTTGGAGAAGCTAAGAGTGGTTGATAGTAGCAGATTGACGGTTGGAAATGCAAGCATTTTGATGTTACAGAAGTTGCAGTGATCAGCAAAAGAGGAGGCAAAGTACCTGCTAGATGTGTTCAAGGTACATGGATTTAAAGGAATGTTATGATCAAGCAGGTCAAGCATAATTTTTTCAGGGAAAGATTGGTGGTCATGGTTGTTGTCACCAATTCCTAGTTGTGTCTTGTACTATGGTTCTATGTAAGGGCCATGATACATCGTATGGGAGCCCTAAGATTGTTGTAGTAAAGTTTGTATATAACAAGTTGTGGTCTGAAAAATTGTCTTGTGTACAACTAGATTCATTGTTATTTGTTATTCCATTGTGCAAAGTGCTTTTGTTGTGGCATTTGAGTGTGTTTGTGATCGTGATATTGGACTCAAACATGATTCTTAAGTGTCATAAAAAATTCAACAAGTTTTCCACATTATACTAGCCGTTGGAAATGTCCAAGCCCTCGTTCAAGTAATGTTGTGCAAGAAAAGTGGAAAGTTTGAATTCCTAAGCACTCAAGATACTTTTTCAAACAAGTCAAGAGATTATTTGATGGAACATTGCATGCTTAGGTCAATTCAGGCCTCCTTTTCTCAAATTTGTCTTCTAATTGGTTGGACATCTCACCTCATTTGAAGGATTTATGTAATGCGATGACAAAATTTGTAATTTTACTTAGTCTCCAACCATATTGTATATGAAAAGGCACTTACCTTTTGAAGCAAAAGGAGGAAATGTGTTGAGAGCCTCATCTATAAATAGAGAGCTCTCTGTCCTTTGCAAATCATTGTGAATTGTTGAGATCATTTTGCCATAATGTGAAATATTTTCATGAAATCTTTGGTGTTCATCTTGAAGTTTATCTTTCTTCGTTGATTTCAAATATTCCTAAGGAAATTTGCAAATAACTAAAGAATACTACACAGACTAACTAGATTGATCAATTTGCAGAGCAACTTTGTAACTTGTAAAGGGATGTCTATGGTTTTATTCGCACATATCTCTTGTTGGTGTAAGGTAGAGTTTGTCTCTCTTTGTTGGGCCATGCCCTAGCGCTCCCCACCAAGGGTTTCAATTTATTTTGTATCATAGTGTAGCTAATGGTTGATGAATTTACCCTAAGTAGGATCCTTTCTAGTAGGGCTTGATTTCCAAAAAATTTCTTGATTAGCCTTAAGGTCATTTAACTTCTAGTGTTACTCCTCTAGCCATAAACCACAAGCATGGACTAACCAACTTAAGACGAGCATCAAATTTGACCCCATAGCCCTAGTGGAAATAAGGCACACTTCTCATCTCTTTTTACTAAATTCTGCGATTGCCCTTAATTTTATTATTTAAAAAGCCTTAAGAACAGAAAATAAAAATCCATAAAAAATAAATTAGAGAAAAATATAAGAATCAAAGATAAAAATTGATCCCAAGAATTTTTTTACTTTTATCTCTAAATAAGATATGACTAATTACATTTTGATTCTAGACTCATTTTTTAGAATGGTGTGCCACATTGAATATCTAAGAAAGATAGTGCCCCCTCTCCTTTCTTGCATTTAATGTTGATTTGAAAAATGTGGAAGGGTTTTGAAGGAGATTTTAAAAATCCAATTTTATCTTCAGTAATTATAGCTCAAGTATTGGTAAAATCCCTTGCCTTGAGATACACAAAAAGTTGATTCTAACCCTTCTAATCACCAACAACATTTCTAAAGTTTTCTAATTGAATATCACTCACCTTTGGAAGTGTTTTCAGTTGTCCTAACAATTGCAACATGTTTCATACTAATTGGGACACTTTCATTTTTCAACCCCCGGGAATTGGTGCCCCAAAATTGAGTAACAATTTCCAAATTTGAATAACTTTTTGAATAATCAATACTTTGAAGTGCTAGTATGTTTATTTTCATTATATTTTATTATAATATCAACTCAAATTCATATTCATAAGTTTCTATAACATTTTTGGGCATATGAGAGGCCCTAGAGGCCAAAAGTGAGAGGAGAGTGTGCTTAGCTGACAATAGGGGCATCTGATGTGTGCTTACCATTTGGAATCTTGGCCAAGCCTTCTAATATGAGTGGTAATAGGTCTCTAGGGTAGGGGTTTAGTAAATTTAAAATCCCCTGCCACCAAAAAGAATTAGAGAGACTTCCCCTGTGATATAGAAGAGTTAATGACATCTCATTAGTAAAATTAGCAAAATGTGGCATGATTGTTAAAGTGAGGCAATATGCTACCACAAGGAAGGAGAGAGGTGTTACAACTCGATTTTAGAGAAAATTAAGAAAAACTAAGAGGAAGTGAATGAGAAAGGGGAATGTTAATAGGTCCATTACGATTTTACCCTTCATTAAAAGCCTAGTGCCATAGATTAATTACAATTCACAACATGTAGATAACAACCAATTAAAAAATGAAATCAAAGCAACATGGGTTTATCTCATAAATTTCTTTTGATGAGATAACTAACCTAAGTGCTAGATATGAAAGAGAGGAAAATCAAAACAATCTAGCCTTGTTGCCCCAACAGAGATGATCATTGGGCCTTGAGCAACTTCCACGTGATATTGCACCTATTGATAATCCTCCATATGCTGAAATGTTGAGCTTGAAATTTTGGGCATTGGAATTTTTGATGATGTGCCTGTTACCCACCAAAATGTGTAACCCCATAGAAGAAAACTTTTCTCTTGCATTTGATAGCCATTTGGACAACCAGCTAGCCATCAACCTTTTATATACATTTCTTGATGATTATATGCCTTCTCCATCTGCATCAACCACATACCTCTCCCCATCCAACATTTCCTCTTGGATGAAAGTGAGCTTCTATTCAAAATGTACTTTGATGATTTTGCAATCGAGTTCTTGTACCTATTTATTTTGTGCATTTAGTATCAATAAAGGGGTGATTTAGAAGATTGATCGATCTTGACAGTAAATTTGTTCTCTCACCTTACAAGGGGAGTTAATCTTTAGCCCCAATCTATTGGGACCTCCCTTAAGGCCTTAGGGTTGTAGGAGGGGCACTTGGGAAATACGGATTGAAATAGCATGTTCATCTTCCCCTACATCATACTTCCCACTTTCCATACCACACTACAAGCCCCTTATACCACCTCCATTATTCAGGTCTAACTTGTCATTGATTCATTGGTATTTGGCACTCTCTTGTCCACACTCCTTGAGTAGGAGAAACGTTTTCCTCGAGGTTAATGCAAATAAAAGAATGGAAAAGAATATTATGGTCACAATGAAAGAAAAAAAGAAAATAAAAATGTAAAAGAAGGTCAGGATAGAAGTTAGCACATGGGAAAAATCTTAACATGAGCTCTATCCTGCTCATTGGTCATCACCCGGTTCCTGAGCACTTGATACCCCATTTCATTAAAAGGAAACCTTTTATGTCCCAACCCTAATGAGCAATACATTATCTCATCTCAACGGGTAAAATATATATTAAATCATAAGAGCAAGCTCTAACCCTTAAGTTATGCCCCCAAAATAAAAAGCATTATGATGAAAAAGTAAAAAGCACACTAGATGTGTGCCCTAGAATGGAAACCCTAGTTTGAAATTCCTTGACTTGGGGACTTCTTCGAGGGTTGTATGAGCTTAGTATTCATTGGAATAAATCACAAGAAGCCCTTTCTTCTCCTTTCCTTGATCTCGGGAATAACTTTAACCACAATAATTCACAAAACCATAGATCTTGTGCAACTTTCTTCTAATTCTCTAATAAGGAGCGAAAATCGTTTTGAAGTTCCATATTATCACATAGAGCTTCCCTTAAAAAGTCCTACCTCATCACCTAGTACCTCAAACCATAGAACATCCATAAAAGATGATTTCTTATCTACTGGGACTCCTCCCACTAGTGAAATTCCATAAGGAGGAGGGGACACTAGTTGTGGTGACAATGGGACATTATCCCACTGTTATCACTTAGTTTATCTATTTGACGCATAGGATTTCCATCCTTAAGGCCTGCTAGATTGTGGTAACACAGCCTACAACATAAAAGTAAATGTCTTTCCACATACAAGGAGGCGATAACAATAGAAAATCTCAATCTGGGTGAGAAGCGAGTGACGATGAGAAAAGGAGAAGGAAGGAGAGGTGGAAAAGATAGGGATGAACTAAATCCAAGATCAAAAAACCAAACCAAATAAGCAAGAGGGGGCAAAAATAGAGATGAACAACTAAAGCCAAGAAATAAGAGGTGGACACACTAGTTGAGATAGCAAATGAAAGAGGTGAGAATTACAACTCTGTAGCACAAATAGTGAAGGAAAGAAGAAAAAGTTGACAATCCTAGTTTTGAACTACGGAATGCAATAGATGAGTGGTATCAAGTATTGGAGCAATGGTTGGAGATGTCATCCCAAGCTGCAGTCTATAGGATGCAACAACCAAGACCAAAGTCCCTAATAGGCAAAGGATAGGAATGGCAATTGGTCCCATCTAAGGATAAGCCATAAGCCACTAGAGAAAGGTTAGTACTAGAGAAAGGTTAGTACTAGAAGGAAAGGATTTCATTCAACATTTGATGGGTAAGGAAAAGAGAAAAATAGTATGGGAAAGAAAGCATCACACAACATTCTTATCTCCTACGGTGATATGCGAGCTTCAGGAGGTGGCTCTACTATGACTCATGATTTAAGGGTGCACTTGTTGAGTAGCCCTATAAAGATGATTGCTTATTGTACCTTTCCCCTCAGTTTCCCATTATCTTAATGCACTCTTTGTTCCCCAAATCAACCATATCCATATGTATGCACACCTATTTGGCCATGACCATCATTCTTCATTGAAGTCTCACAGTATCTAATACATTAATGCTCCCTAATGCAATGACCCACATCCTCCAAGGCAGTGAAAAGATCTCTTGTGACCTCCAAGTCAAGCGTAATCAACTCCAAGTCAAGAAACTACTAGCGTCCCCTTTAATGTCCCATTCGCATCGATGAGGTACCTTCAAAACGATTCAACTTCTACTTTTGGTGCAACCATGACGTTAAAAGAGGTATCATGGCAAATGTGTTGAGTAAGCAATATGTCAAAGCAAGTCAAGGACACATCATGGACCAAGGACAACTCATGTTCAGGAAAAGTTCAAGCCTTAAACTACACAAAAAGTGGAAAAGTGGACCAAGATAAGGAGTGTCGTCCACCCTTTCTACCCATTGGATCATGTAAAGGTCAATTTGGAGGAATGTTGAGGAATAACATAAGGCCACATAGGTCTCCAAGCAATCCAAGGTACATTTCAAGTCAAAAACAAGCAAGGAGCATAAAAGCATGGCTTGAATCATCTTTGCACCAAGGAAAGCGAGGTCGTCCACATTAACTAGCCGTTTGGAAAGGCCAACATCTTCATTCAAGCAACATTGTGCAAACAAAATGGAATTTTTGACTTCCTAAGCACTCAGGTTAATTTTTCAAGGAATGTCAAGCTATTTCTTGATGGAACGTCGTACCCTTAGACCAATTAGGACCTCCCTTTGTCAAATCAAACCTCTAGTTGGTGGGATGTCTCACCTATTTTAAGATCTAAGTAATGTACTGAAATAACTCGTAGTTTGACTTAATCGTGAAGCATATTGTGGACGAAAATTTGCTTGTTTTTTCAAGAAAAAGGAGGAAAGATGTTGAGATCCTAATCTAAAAAAAGAGAAATCTCCCTCCTTTCTAGATCGTTGTGAATTGTTTAGATCGTTTTTCCATAGTGCGAAATATTTTCATGAAATCTTTGGTGTTCATCATGAATTATCTTTCTTGGTTGATTTCACATATTTCTTAAGGCGATTTGTGGATAACTAAATGTTAATTTTAGGCATGTTCTATGCTAAGAGCAATTTACTTCAATTTTTCCATTTTAGCTCAATATCAATTCCAGATTAGTAATCACATTTAGCATGATAGTAAAATGAAGATAGAACATAAACATAAGTCACAGAAAACAAGCTAAGACAAGAGGACACAAGATGTGGCACCAGCTAGGGACAAACCCCAATGTGGGGAAACCTTTGATCAAATCTTCTTATGATCTTCAATAGTTTAGCAGAGAGAGAGATAGTATATATACATTTGAAGTCAACACTTTGACTTGCCAAAATCAGACAGCAGAGATCTTCACTATGAATATCACACAATGGAGGTATTCTCTTGGCATCAAGGACAACAACTTGGAATGTTGATAGAGCATCCCTCAATCTTCAACTGATTTGCAGCATATCAAGCTTATAGAATAAGGTTCTCCAAGCTGAGACCCTTACATCATCATGTTGCTCCTTGTTAGTTGAATCACCCTCAACACAATCCTTCTAATATCCTGATGTAGCTGGCTATGGCCTGCGACCTAGCTCATCAAGACTGAGCCGGAATAAGGTCCAAAGTACTGTCTCCTAACAGTCCCAAAATCTGCCCAGATTTAACTTGCAATTGTTCTCCAAGAGAAGGTTGCCACCTTTATTATTCAGAGCAGCCTATTTTCCTTTAACAATAGGTTTTCCTTCCATAAGACCATCCTCCACTTGTCATCATAGGTTATGGCATCATGGTAAGTTGCAATCTGTACCAGCCCTTAAGCATGCACCCAAACAAGTTGCTAACACTACAGCTAGGTCCTTCTTCTTTTTTGTTGTTCTATGTAGGAGTATAGGGCTAACACCAGCCTCTATACTCACCAAACAACCCATAGATTAGGGCTCTGTCTCCTTGTACTCCTTACTGTGCAATCTGTTGTCCCAAAGCAGTGTTGAACACATGACTAGGCTTCCTCTATACAGCGTATAGGAGACTTCTTCAACTGCGGATGTGGGGCAGCATCTAGACTGCGACTAGGGCACAAATTGAACTGCGGATTTAGAGCCTCATACATTAGCAAATCTTGGCTCTCCTTAAGTGCATATTAGATCATACATTGACTGCGTATAGGAGCCCTTTCTTGACAAGGTTTAGGACCTGTCTTCCATAGCTAATTAGGCCTCCCTTATACAGTCATTCAAATGTGTCTATAGGGCTGCATTAGTCCTTCTATTCTCTGCGGCTAGGGCATAACATGACCCTCCTTTCTCTGCGTATACATGCCTCTTTTTGCAGCATATAAAACACTCTTTGACTGCGTTCTAGCACACCCTTAAGTGCTACGGTTAGGAGCCTCTAGCTGCTATGAGTCTCCTTAGATAGCGTGTAAGGGTCACCCTTGAGCACTATGGCTAGGGTAGCATAGAGGCCTTTTGAGACTGCGGATTGGGGGACTACGTCTAGGGCTAGGACAACGGCCAGATCTCTGTGGCTAAGACTCTCCCTTTCTACTGCTAGGGTAAGGTTAGATCCCTTTCTTTAGGACTATGTATGGAAGCCTTCTTCACTACATTAAAGCTTCTCCTCCATGACAGCGTTAAAGCTTCTTGCATGACTGTGTTAAGGCTTCTTCCATCACTGCGTTATGGCTTCTTCCATGGTTGTGATTTGCTCTTCATTAGGGCAGCGTAGAGCCTTCACTTCTAGGCCACTCTCTCCACTAAAACCCAGACGAGTGGAGAGAGAGATCACAAGAGATGAGTGACCAAATGACTTGAAGACCACCTCTATTTATAATAAATCATTGAGGACAAGTGGTGGTAATTTGGTTGCTGGCGGACCTTGACAATTTGTCACATAACATAAATAAATTCATATCTCCATGAATACATGTCGGAAACGGATGATCTTTAGATCAATCCTACACCTCTCGACGAGAGGAATAAAAGAAAAATATCAGCTGCCATAAATAAGAAGACCCACATGCAGTTTGTACCTAGTTTCCAATTTTAACACTAAAAGATACCTTGTACCTAGTTTGTACCTTGACAATTTGTCACATAACATAACTAAATTCATATCTCCATGAATACATGTCGGAAACGGATGATCTTTAGATCAATCCTACACCTCTCGACAAGAGGAATCCAAGAAAAATATCAGCTGCCATAAATAAGAAGATCCACATGCAGTTTGTACCTAGTTTCCAATTTTAACACTAAAGGATACTACAAAAACTAACTAGATCAATCCATTTGAAAGGAATCTTTATCACTTGCTTAGGGATGTCTAGGGTTTTACTCGCACATCTCTCTTGTTGGTGTAAGGTAGAGTTTATTTCTTCTTGTTGGGCCATGCCCTAGTGCTCCTCACCAAGAGCTTCAGTTTATTTTACATCATAATAGGGTTATTTGTTGAAGAATTTTTCCTAAGTATAATCCTTTCTAGTAGGGCTTGGTTTCAAAACTTGTTCTTGATTAAGCGTGAGCTCATTTAACTTTTGGGATTCCACCTTCGACCATAATCCACAGTGGCTAAGACTCTCCCTTTCTACTGCTAGGGTAAGGTTAGATCCCTTTCTTTAGGACTATGTATGGAAGCCTTCTTCACTACATTAAAGCTTCTCCTCCATGACAGCGTTAAAGCTTCTTGCATGACTGTGTTAAGGCTTCTTCCATCATTGCGTTATGGCTTCTTCCATGGTTGTGATTTGCTCTTCATTAGGGCAGCGTAGAGCCTTCACTTCTAGGCCACTCTCTCCACTAAAACCCAGACAAGTGGAGAGAGAGATCACAAGAGATGAGTGACCAAATGACTTGAAGACCACCTCTATTTATAATAAATCATTGAGGACAAGTGGTGGTAATTTGGTTGCTGGCGGACCTTGACAATTTGTCACATAACATAAATAAATTCATATCTCCATGAATACATGTCGGAAACGGATGATCTTTAGATCAATCCTACACCTCTCGACGAGAGGAATAAAAGAAAAATATCAGCTGCCATAAATAAGAAGACCCACATGCAGTTTGTACCTAGTTTCCAATTTTAACACTAAAGGATACCTTGTACCTAGTTTGTACCTTGACAATTTGTCACATAACATAAATAAATTCATATCTCCATGAATACATGTCGGAAACGGATGATCTTTAGATCAATCCTACACCTCTCGACAAGAGGAATCCAAGAAAAATATCAGCTGCCATAAATAAGAAGATCCACATGCAGTTTGTACCTAGTTTCCAATTTTAACACTAAAGGATACTACAAAAACTAACTAGATCAATCCATTTGAAAGGAATCTTTATCACTTGCTTAGGGATGTCTAGGGTTTTACTCGCACATCTCTCTTGTTGGTGTAAGGTAGAGTTTATTTCTTCTTGTTGGGCCATGCCCTAGTGCTCCTCACCAAGAGCTTCAGTTTATTTTACATCATAATAGGGTTATTTGTTGAAGAATTTTTCCTAAGTATAATCCTTTCTAGTAGGGCTTGGTTTCAAAACTTGTTCTTGATTAAGCGTGAGCTCATTTAACTTTTGGGATTCCACCTTCGACCATAATCCACAAGCATTGATCAACCAACTCAACAGGGGCATCGATTTGACCCCACACCCCTAGTGGAAATAAGGCACACTCCTTATTCCACCAAACAACCATCTCGTTTTATAGAATTGTGCAATTGTTCTTAATTTTTATTATTCAAAAAGCCTTTAGAATAGAAAAATATATACATAAAATAATATATAGAAAAATGTAACCATAAAAATAAAAAGTAAACGAGTGCATTTCTTCACTTTTATGTTTATATAAAATTTGACCGATTACATTTTGATTCTAGACTTGTTTCTCTGAAAACATGCCACATTGTTTAAACATTCCTTGTTGAATATACTGTAGATGATCCACATACAAAGAATTCTTTCATGTGGTGCAATATACCACTATATAGTTGGGGAAAGGTTGTTGAGGTGACAGTGGTGGCCATTCTCATGTTGCCACGTGGTTTGGATCTAATTTTCAGTAACAAGCCCTTTCAAAGAAAAATTTTGCATCAATTGATAACAAGAAAGGGTTGGAGACAATATGCAATTTGTAATTTTGTTGGTCCCAATCAGTCTTAAACAAGCAAACCTCCAAATCTGGATTTTAGACCCCACGGTCATAATTCTAGTTCAACCACTCTCAAAAACAAAAAATCCCATCCTTTTATTTTCTATTTGCATAAATTTTGCAATATATATCATGAAATATCACAAATCATATTAATCATAAGTCTACAACACTTTGAAATTATTATCATTCATTAGACTTAGTTTCTTTTATGTATTTCCCCCT
>APFE031594769.1:2894-23177 GCA_000404065.3 Pinus taeda | reverse complement strand
TTTACGAGAATAATCATCAATGAAAATCACATAATACCTTTGCTTCACTGTGGATGTCATCGAGAATGGTTCACACACATCAATATGAACGCCCTCTAAGATTGCTTCTGCTCAACTGTCTCAACCATGAAAGGAAGACTTGGTGTACTTTCCCAAGGTACAACCTTTTCATGTGTCAACTTTCTCAAGTTTACCTTTGGGAAGTTCGGTAGAGGTCTGCTGCATTATCTTCAAGGCCCCATGATGCAAATGGCCCAATCACCTGTGCCATAACTCACCAATGCCTTGGATTTGCACCAATTCTTCTTTCGAACTCAATGCTACACAATCATCTACCTCTAGTTTATAGAGATTCTTCACCCGAACCGTGATCCCCTTGGTTTAACCCGGGGCTATGTGTCTTAGAAATTCCTTTCCTTTACTGAGGATAACATCGTATACTTTGTCCTCCAACATTGCGACAGATACCAAGTTGTTCTTCATTCCAGGCACATACTTCAGATCTGTCAAGGCGAGAGGAGCTCCATGCTCCCTCTAAAAAGAAACCGTGCCCACTCCTGAAACACTGTAATTTCCATCTTCACCCATCTCTATGCGCATCTTAAGGTCTTTCTCCTCCAAGGTATTGGATACAATTTTATCGCTAGTCATGTGGAATGAGGCTCCATTGTCAAGATACCAAACACAACCAACCATCGATGACACCATGCATGCGATGAGGGTAAAATCCATTTCGAACTGATAGGCTAAAACCTCACCTTCCGATCCTTTAGAAGATCCATTCTTGGACTTCTTCGATGGGCAATTAGTTGCATAATGTCCCATCTCATGACAATTAAAGCATCTTACTTTAGACTTGTCAACCTTCTTCCTTGCCTGAGAAGAACTTGATTTGGAATGGTAAGCCTTCCCTTTCCCTTTCCTTGCCTTACTTGCTAAGGCCAAATTTTCTTCATCATCATTCTTTGATGAAGAACCATCTCGTGCAGTCCTCCTGCATCAAATATAACCACAATCGTTCCCAATCCAACAGTTTCTACCTTCCATTCACAAAGTCATGGTAGCTATTCCAGCTCTTTGGAAGGCATAGGAGAGCGAGGCTCACCATATCATCATTGGAAGTAGTTATTCCCACACTACCAAGCTCATCTTTGCAAGTGGTGAACTTGTTCAGATATGTGGAAATAGTGTCACCCTTCTCCATCTTGATTTTCCAAAGCTTATCCTTAAGCGTCAATTTCCTCTCGTCGTTATTGTTCTGGTAGAGGTCCTTCAATGTCTTCCACATTGAAAACGGAGTATCCTTCCCATGGAGACTCGAGACAATATGATCTCAAAATCCCTCCAGGATGATCTGTCTCGCCTTCACTACACACTTCTTCCTCTCATCCAACTCTTGTGCATTAGCTGCAGTTGGCTTTGGGATTTCTTGATAAATGAAATCCTTCAAACCATTGTCTTCTAATAAAAATTCCATTCTATATTTCCATGCTATGTAATTCAAGCTGCCTTCGAAGGCATACTCGAGTCTCAAGCCATAGAACGCCATTGACCACCCTGAAGTATGAGATGAATTTGATTTTTATCTGCAACCTCGAACTTCAAACTTCGACTTCTCTTCTCAGTATACTATTTATAGCTCTAACAACCTTTGTTTCGATACCATGTAGAAATTCTGATTGTAGATTAACCTAATAATGCAACATAACTAAATCAAAATACTTTAATCTACTTCTATAATCAAACTTGCAGAAGCTTAATATTTTTGAGCAAGATCAAACAAAAAACATATAACCAGAAGAAGAATCAATACACATGAAACACAGAAGAATACTCTGTGGAAAGCCTCAACTAAAAACCCCGCTATCGGTATTATCATACAAGTGGAAATATACCAGGATTACACAAAGATTTAGCTCTCATTGCTAGCCAACTCTCAGTACAATCTCTCACTAGTGCTCACAGACAAAATAGACTGCTCATATGCCTTCTCGTCTGCCCTCCGAGATCCTATTTCCTTGCGCAGTTTCTCCTGGGTGATCTAGCTATTACCAAGCGTAACACTGATCACTCACATTGATCTTATACCCTGTAAAACTGTGCACATCTCAAGGAATGACTTCCTTCTGCATGCATGAGTTTTGTTTATAGGAAAACTCATGCAACTGATAGTACACTATCCCTATATTTAATCTCAATTGGGTCTTTCTCTAAATAGACATGCATGAGTTACTGATGAGAGAATCTTCAGTTATCTGGAGTACACTAGTTGGATGCATGCATGCATTAACTGACTGAACTCACAGTTAGTTCCTCAAACAGTTTGGAACTAATTTAACTAGACTTAACTCAGTTAACTGAGCTAACTAATTACAACTCAATTATAACTCATCCTTATCTCCTTAATTAAGGGATAATCTTATTAATTTAAGGGATAACTATTGCATGACTTCACAAAGAATTCTAGCTTGAATTTCTCCAACTAATTAACTCAAGATGAATTAATTAATTATTTTTCAAGCAGCTGGTGAGACTAAATTCGAATTTTAATTCTCAATTTTAGTTCAATAACAAATTAAAATTGGAATATTCTTGTTACCACATTTCAACACAAACAAACAAACAAATAAGAAAGCAAAGAGAAAAATTAAAGTGAAAGCAAAGCAAGAAAGCAAACCAAACGAAGTAAGAAAGCAAAGAAACATGAAAACAAAGCAAAATAAGAAAGAAAACACTACTCCTAATCCTAAATTAAACAATGCATGGGAATACTCACGTAAAGTGATATCTCCAATAAGCCCCAAGGGTTATCTCAACTAGTTGATTCCCCGTTGTTAGCTACCTCGCCGATTGGAAGGTCACATGGTCAATTATCCTCAACATCCTTAGGGTTAGGCCTTGCTAGTATGGTCAGTGGGCTTTAAAATATTCCCTTCAGGGTTTATCTGCCCAGATTATACTATGGGAAAAAAAGTGATATTTCCAATTCATCCATCGGCGCATTAGTTGACTCATGTTGGTGAAGGCATGGTTCACAAGAAATATAAGTGTGTAAACCAACAAACAGGAAAGATAAACTAGTGAATACCAAGACGCTCCGAGTTTCAAAGCGTCCATAGAAAAGAAAAGAGTAAATGTGCAAGACACACATTCTGTAGATGTACCATGCTGTTGTGACACACTGTGCACAACCGATAAGCATGTACACTCTTTTAGCCTTGAATGATAAGAGAAAATGAAGAGAGAAGACAAATTGTGCTTCACAAGGATGCTCGTTGTGTATGAATCCTCCAATGTGTGAGTGATGGGATCACATGATTCTGATGGAGGATGTGAAATCTATGGATTAGATTTATCTTTAATGCACACAGGAGAGCGATGAGGAGCCACAGGTGTTCCAATAGATTTCTGATTAGGAGTGGAACTGACCTAAGGACAACGAGGGCCAAACATAACCATCCACACAACCTGAAATGCTGTGACATCTTGAGGGGTTTCCACTTCATCAGTGGGTAGATCATCAACGACTAGTTGAATAGAAAGATTAATAGCAGGGGAATCAACATCATGATTGAATGAAGGAGTGAAGAGATCACGAAATCCACGATCAAAACTTCTATATGTTGGTCAAAATCCTCATGATCTGATGAATCATGCAGAGGGGTTGATGAGAGACAAGAATGTTAATCCTCTGCATTTTCGGAAATGACAAGTGCAACATTAGATGGATTTTCAGAGAAAGATTTGTCCTCTCCACAATGTAATGACAGACTGACATCTAGTGTGTCCTACGAATGACTAGAAGTTGAAAACTTCGGCGATGAGTTTTCACAGGGAAAATCAAAATTGGAAGAATCACAAGGGATGTCACGAGGATGAGGCGCGGATGGAAGGGATTCATCCTTCATCGCGGGTTCTTCTTCAGATTCCTACAGACACTCATCATGAATGACATCGCAGGTTGGTTGCACAACACCAAATCCTTCGACAACTTGATCATCATGAACAATGAGTGTGGAGTCTAGAATGGGAGGACACACACAATATAATATGGAAGATCAACAATACATTGGGGCAGAGGTTGAGGAAACAAGTCCACGTGACAACCAACAATCTTGCATGCCAAATCTGTGCAGATATTATGAGGAGGTGGGGTGCAAGGCTATGATAGTTCAACAGATGTGCATGCACCTTCTCCTACCTAACATTGCAGAGCTAGAGTTGTTTGATGAGAAGAGGATGGAAAATCACTTGTGACAACAACCTTGTCCGTCTTCGATTTGGAAACTCTAACAGTGAGGTATGACGAGAGGGGTTTGAATGATTCTAAGATTTGCGGATTTTCGGATATGTGAAGAAGGTACTCAAATATTCCATCAAGAAATTCCCAATCAATTTCATCTTTAGGAAATCAAAATGCAAGATTAAGAAAGCGTATGTGAAATTTCTCAATGGATTCATTAGGTGCTTTCTGTAATTTCAGAATTTCTTTATTAAGTGCTTTACAGTAAAAATGATGGAACACATTGACTATCTCTGTAACAAAGTGATTAAAAGAGTGAATGGATTTATTAGGCAGTGTGACACACCATTGCAGTGGGTGCCCATGAAGCATGAATATGAACATTGTGCATATCATGTAATGCGCATGGACTTCGTAGTTGTCACAGAGACTGGCAAAGATAACACTGTGTCTAAGCTAGGTCGTTCTGCCTTCACCTTCATATGTTTTTTGTAACAAGATATTCCAGAGATCCTCTAGGATTTCAAAGTCATTCTTGTAAGACATACATCTCGGAGGACGAATAGTAAAATAAGTCATGATAGATGTGTGAAGATTAAAATTAGATTTTGAGGACTCCACTTATCATTTATCCCTCCTTCTAGTGCCAGAAATGTTGACAGAGCTGGACCCACCAACATGTCAAGGGATCTCCCCGGTAAGAAGTCCCAACTAGACCTTAGACTATTTGGAGTAGGAGTCCCAACAGTGGGTAGTAAATCTATGCCTTGATTGTGATAGAGGGGTAACAATTATATCTTTGTCAAAAGCATGTGTATGACCTTGTAGCAAGTCAAGAGAGATGCATGGGGAGGTTCTTGTGGGGCGGTATAAATGCAATATTTACACCAATATTTAAATTCTCAATCTGGGTTGGTAAACTTAGAGCATAACATAATATATGCCAAAAGAAGACCTCAGGAATCTGTGGAATCAAGCTCTTGAAAACAATTCAAAAATGCATCATTCAAGAAAAAGGAACAAAACTCTTCAAAGCAAAGTAAACGCATTGTGAATCTACTTTTGGCTCCTTTTCCGGGTTGAGTTGACTCCTGCATAAGTCTTCCTCAGTTGTCCAAGGGACAAAGGAATGCATATTCCACTCAAAAGAATGCGATTTAGTTTTCAATACCTCTCTAAGGATTACATGCTATGTTTACAAAAATGGAAAGAATGAAATAAAACTAGGAAGTATAAAGCAACTTCATTCCAACTAATCTAAAGGAATAATTGAATGCTTGAAAAGAATCTGGACTATATGTGCACTTCTTGTCTGGAAATAATTCAGTACTCAGCTGTAAGGAAAGTGTGAAATAGAAACAAATAAGATAATACATTTATGTTGCTTTCAAGCTCACCATGATCTTATAAAATCATTAAATACTTTCTCTTCAACACATAAATATTCAATTATGAGAAAATGAATATTAATCACAAATTTTAACCTCAAGACATTCTAAGAGTTTTGTGAACACTTTACTTTGCCAATAAAACAAGATTGCAATTTCTCCTCAAGTTGACCTTGGAATTTAATTATTAAGATTTCATAAATGAGTTCTATTTTATCCAAAGTGCGAGAATCAATTTCACATCTCAAATAATAGTTTTAAGGCAGTCATGAATTCATAATGAGTTAAATCAACTAGAACTCTTAATATGCCATAGTTTCCTTTATCCTTAAATTTTGAAAGTAAACCTTGTTATGAAACAAATGGGATTAAGGTAAGTGTCACACTTAACTTGTAAGATAAATAAGATATGCAGTTAAAAACATTCACTGCTTATCCTCTGCCTCAGTCTTTATAAAAATACATGAAAATATTATTAATCGAACTCGGATAAAGCTATGAAAAAGAACTGTGGAATAAAATCACAAGTCAAATGATCAAAGCATAGGAAAGAGTTGTGAAATGAAATTGAAGAGCTGTATTAAATCACACTCACACCATGAATCTATCAAAATAAAATGTAGAGAAATCCTAAGAGGTATGGGGCAATGGATTGGCTGGTCGGCCCAAACCACCCAACTCGTTTCCCTTGCAGTAGTTAAATTACAACACCATAAGATTTAGAATGATTGAAAACATAAATCGAATGCCAATTTTGATTAATGTTGACTCTTGTTACGCAATCACTGAATAACACAGCGCTGGGCTCCAGTGGTCCCCTCTAGGGATCATCCCACTGGGTATGGAGGCTCCTCCCATCCCTGCACAGTGAAATTGATCCACATGTTATGCAAAAAAATGTGATCTACTTGGTATAATTCAGGATTCCCTTCCAGTATGCAACCCTCTTGCTTGTAACAAAAGTGTTGCCCAATTACTCAGATCACATGCATAAAAGTTTAGAATGGACGTGAATACAAATTGATTTAGAACCAAAATAAGGAGATTCAATTTTGACTGGGTTCCAATTGCTGCAGGACGCATTTGCTGAATGTATGTATTTTAATCCTCACATGCTACATGTGTCGAAGCAATTTTATTTCTCGCAGGGTCCACCTTACATCTATTAAATTGTCAAAGGCATTGGATATTTTTTAATGCAACTCACTCATTGGTTTTTCAGTGTTGTGCAGACCACACCATATGATCCTCATCCAATAGCGATTCCTCCCAGTTACTCGGACGAAGGTTATGGGTGCATATATTTTTAGAGTTTGAAAACCGAATTTTATATAAGCACAAGAAAATTAACTTTTAGTTGGATTCGTATTGATTTGGAGATAATCACAACGACTAGTGCTGAGTCATGAGAAATTTTCCATGAGAGTATCACACTACTAACGACTCTGTGGCTTCTAGAAATAGTTTGACTATATTCTTTGAATTTCACTCTGCGTGGTTTTTTGAAGACCTGGGTGCGATCAAGCGAACACATCACCATCTCGAGCATATTCTCCTCAAAACCCATATGCTCATTTTTCATCATGAAAACCCAAAGTATGAAAATCGTGGAGGTGAGAACGGGAATTGCACTGCTAGTATAGGAATTACACTGTTAGAATGGGAACTATTCATCTTCCACAAAGAGAGCCTACTATTAATGACATTTTCACATTAAATACTTTTCAAATTACTAAAAAAAGAAGAATTCATAAATCAATAACTGTTACCTCTGAGTGCCTCTAAAATGATAGCCCAATAGTGCATAAAAAGGATAATAATGACTATAAACATCCAATATAGTCATAGAGTTATTCAGCAAAAAGCATAAAAATCTGGACAAAATGGAGGCTCAACTCTTCCCCACGCTGACCCTTTTTCACGTCCTCATGCAATCCAAACCATAAGTTTATAAAGTCATGGAAGAAGGCAAGGGGGATGCTTAGAGATTAATGACCATAATATTCTTCCTGATAAAAGTGTCAAAAAAATATCCAGCAAGGAAATATTAAGATACCCGGTATGTCATCATTTTTAAAGCATTCATCAAGTCTGCAAAATCACTATTACAGTGCCAACTAAACCATGTTACAACCCTTATGAAAGTATCGAGTGTATGAATGATAAAATTTCGATGCAGCAAGATCAGGTACAAGAAAGAAATACTTTGTATAAGACATTATGAAAAAAAAGAATATTGCACCTTTATGATAGATATTACATACATGTTGTCCTGTCTCAAATGAAATCCCTGCTTGTCATAGACTTCTTTTTCAGATTTCTTTTCTTTTCTGTCTAGAGTCTTATTAACATCCACGATAAAAAAATCAAATCTTTGTTGAAAAGGTGCAATTTCAAGAAGACTACCACAAGATCCCTACACTTATGATAGCAATCTTGTACCTAGGCCATGTAGTGCTTATTTAGAGACAGCCATAATCAACACTCATTGTTGTTCATCAACACCTTTTGAGTAATCATCACCGAGTAATTCACCACTCTAAATACCATAAAAAAATTGAAGTGAGTTATGATACCAGGGAAATAAAAATAGAACAAGATGACACCTTCCTGGATCAATCAACAACTTCTTCATTGAACACTCTAAATTTTGTTGGCATCTAGATGCAAAACTAAATTTATTCTTAATCCAGTACAAAGAATTACCTTCACTAAGGGTACCACATAGTTAAAGGTTCCTAATTTTTGAAAAATAGAACTCAAAGCATCATGCTCAAATTATCTTAAAACCATTGTCCAAGAAATAAAACGACGAGTTTTATGTAAAGAGAAAGATAACCGAGTAAATCATAGTATTCAATTAACTTTAATACCATAGACATAGCACTGCTTCCCACAGGTATCTATAGCCTCAGTAGGGATGTCTTTTGACCTTAGTGAAATGCCTGTCCCACTTACTAGATATAGATTCAGAGTTATCTTATTTAATTTAAAAAGTAGATGAAGGCCACTGTCCTAGCTTGGTAACTAGCCGATGGAAGTGCCACTCACAAGAAGTAACATGGATGAACAGGTCAAATCGTGATGAGGCCTCCAGTATTCTAGATTTTCGGCTGAAAGCCATTACTCTGGCTTGGTGACCAGTCACAATAATGTCATACATGTTAGATCTCATGATCGTGGTAGGTTGGTTCATCCTGATACCTCCTATCCTCCAATCAATCCTTTGTAAACTCTGATTATGATTAACTTCAAAGGTTACTTAATAAGTGGGGAGGCATATCTACTCCTTAAGAGTAAGGGATGGCGTGAAAAGTTTTTAATGACTAATCATTACTGGCTAGTTCCTCTACCCTAAAGAATTATTTTAATAAGAGATCCCAGATAATGACTGAAAGATTCTTTGAGTTAATAGTGATAGTGTTCTCATGAATAGCTCATTATGATCTTTACAAGAGTGGTCCACCATAGGAGGCTCTCCAATGGTACCTTCTAAGGGAAACTAAAAATATATATCTAAGATGACAACTCATTAGAGTGATTAATCATGGTCACTTTTGCAAAATCATGAGGTATTAGAGTGAATCATACTCAACACGACTTGTCACAAATGTGTGTGTTAACAACCAATGTGGATCAAAAGAAGTTTCAGTGGCTACCCTTTCAAAGTCAAAGCCCTAATAACATTGTTGTAACATATTTTTCATAGAATTGATTTATCTTCTATGCTACTCTACCCTAAGAAGCGGAAGACTCCCTTTTAAGTATTGGAGTACTTCCAATGCAACCATGTGCGTAACAAGAGGATAATCCTACTCATGTTCAAACTTGAAAAGTATATTCGAGAAAATTCCAGAACATGAGGAACCAACTGAACTAACTGATGTGATGCTACAAATTTTCAAATGATAAAGGAGGAGTGGATACTAACAATCATCTGAAACCAAGATTCTATGGGATCCATATACTCTTGATCACTTTGTTCATGGGCAACATCCAGTGCATCATGAAAATCCTCGAAATTCATTTGTTTATCCCCTAAAGTGCACGTTAGATCAGATGGATATTCTTTAATCTATGCTTCTAATGGCTTATCCTCATCAAGCATGATCCATAGCTTCTCAGTTTCCCTAGGAAGATCTTCTGGATCTTCATGAGTATTTTCTTCTAGAGTAATAGACCTATCTTTAATTGATGCCAAAACGTGTGCTTTCTGTGAAGCAAAGACCCTAGCTTCTACTAGAATTTGAGATAGTTCTTGGAATAGCATCACACTTCCTGGCATTTTCTTTCTAGCCAAAAGGTATTGTTAGCTCATGGATTTTGGAGTGAGGGGTTATTTTAACACCAGAAAAATAGAAACACACTAACTCAAAAATTCAATTGCGGTTAAAGGAACAAACCAAGATTGTAAACTAAGAAAATCACACTTGTAGAAAAATAAATCAAATAATATCAATTGCATTAAAGAAAGCAACCCAGCATCACACTTTGTAGTAAAGAAAATTACTCTTAAAAACTCTATTGCAGTAAAATAAACAAAACAGACATCACACTTTGTAGTCAAGGAAATCACTCATTTGTAGCAAAGAAAACTTGGCCTGTGAGCTCTATGGCAATACCATCTAGTATGCTTCAGGAAGTAAGGGGAATCTTGTTAATCTAAAAATTCAGTTGCGAAGGAAAGGGAAAATCATGAAAAATTGTGAGACCTTTGTTAAGGGAATAAGTCCCCTAGGGATTTGGGTCAGAACCCTATCAGAGCAGGAGTAATCTACAACAAGAAACACGCATACAACTCAGGCAACATGCTTAAATAAACTAACTATGCGAGAATGAACATACCCAGATGTCCTTCATTTGGGTAGATTCAGCTAGGGTTCAAACCCTCTGCAACTCCTGATGATGTTTGAATCTGCACATCAACCAATTCAAATACACATAGCAGCATATAGATAAAGCATTTGAGTGAAATCAACTTTATATCATATAAGTAGATGGTTAGTTATACATTAAAATAGTCATTCATATATAAACCATAACAATAACGTCTGATGCATAAACAAAGTCGATCTTAGGAACAAGACAACGTTTCTTTTTATTGTAGAAAACTATAATAAACATGGAAAGATTTCACCCGAGCCTTCCTCTTCCGACTCCAAGTGGAACCGTCCTCCAGGTCCGTCTAGTGCTAGTCTTCAATAACCTCCTTTCATAACCAATACCATGATATCTCAAACAAGTAAGAGAATATCAACACTTAAGGAAACAAGGGTTTCCTGAACTTGGGGAAGTGCTTGAAGCACATGGATACTTCATACTTGATCAGGGGATAATCTCAGTACAATAATTCTATCATTTCTCTCCTCCTTAAGGCCTTCCCATTGAAGTCTTTTTATACTTCTCCCAAATTAGTTTTTTCATTGGGAAACAGTTGGGAATAGTTGGGCCATGGGAACTAGGAGGTAATCAACAGGTAAAACCCATGAACTCCACCCATAATTAAGGAAATTTATTTTTTTTAAGTTTTTTAACACATATACATGGGTTGGGTATAAACTAACCCACGTGTACATGCTTTTATCACATGGAAAAGTAGCATACAGGGAATAAAACATTGTTTTTAAAATATTTGGACCAAGTCTAGAAGGAGGGGTTGCCCTAGGCCATAAACCAAGCATCACAAATACCAAGGGTGATATTTGGAGCTATAACAACCTTATCCTACAACGCCTCCCCGACAACGATGCTAAAATGGGGGTGGTATAAATGCAAGATTTACACCAACATTTAAATTTTCAATTTGGGTTGGTAAAATTAGAGGCGTAGCACAATTTTCTTTTGAGTGGAATCAAGCTCTTGAAAACAATTCAAAAAGGCATCATTGAGGAAAAAGGAACAAGACTCTTCAAATAAAATTAAACACACTTTGAATCTACTTATGGCTCCTCCTTTGGGTTGAGTTGACTCCTGCATAAGTCTTCCTTAGTTGTCCAGGGGGCAAGGGAATGTAGATTCCACTCAAAAGAATGCGATTCTGTTTTCAAAACCTCTCTAAGGATTACATGCTATGTTTGCAAAAATGGAAAGCATGAAATAAAACTAGGAAGCATAAAGCAACTTCATTCCAACAAATCTAAATAAATCATTAAATGCTTGAAAAATAATCTGGACTATATGTGCACTTCTTCTCTAGAAATAATTCATTACTCAACTATAAGGCAAGTGTGCAATAGAAACAAATAAGATAAATACATTTTTGCTACTTTCAAGCTTACGCTGATATTATAAAATCATTAAATACTTTCTCTTCAACACATAATTATTCAACTATGAGAAAAGGAATATTAATCACAACTTTTAACCTCAAGACATTCTAAGAGTTCAATGAGCACTTTACTTTTCCAATAAAAAAAGATTGCAATTTATCCTCAAGCTGAGCCTAGTATTTAATTATCAAGATTTCACAAACGAATGCTATTTTCTCCAACGTGCGAGAATCAGTTTCACATCTCAAATAATAGGTAGTCATGAATGCATAATGAGTTAAATCAACCAGAACCCTTAATAAGCCATAGTTTCCTTTATCATTATATTCTAAAAGTAAACCTTGTTATGCAACAAATGAGATAAGGTTAAATGTCACACTTAACTTGTAAGATAAATAAGGGATGCACTTAAAAACATTCACTGCTAATCCTTTGCCACAACCTTTATAAAAATACATGACAATATTATTAATCAAACTCGGATGATCAAAGCTATGAAAAAGAATTGTGGAATAAAATCACAAGTCAAATGATCAAAGCATAGGAAAGAGTTGTGAAATGAAATTAAAGAGTTGTATTATATCACACTCATACCATGCATATATCAAAATAAAATGTAGAGAAATCCTAAGAGGTATGGGGCAACGGACTGGCTGGTGGGCCCAAACCACCCATCTCGTTTCCCTTGCAGCAATTAAATTACAACACTAGAAGATTTAGAATATCTTAAAACATAAATCGAATGCCAATTTTGATTAATGTTGAATCTTGTTACATAATCATTGAACAATGTAGTGCTGGGCTCTAGTGGTCCCCTCCAGGGATCATCCTACTGGGCACGTAGGCTCCTCCCTTCCTTGCACAATGAAATTGATTCCCCTGTTCTGCAAAAAAAAACGATCTACAAGATATAATTCAGGATTCCCTTCCAGTACACAACCCTCATGCTTATAACAACATTGCTACCGAATTAGTCAGATCACATGCATACAAGTTTAGACTTGACGTGAATACAAACTAATTTAGAACCAAAATAAGGAGATTCAATTTTGACTGGGTTCCAATTGATGCAGGACACATTTTTTGAATGTATGTATTTTAATCCTCACATGCTGCATGTGTCGAAGCAATTTTATTTCTCGCAGGGTTCGCTTTGCATCTATTAAATTGTCAAAGGCATTGGATATTTTTTAATGCAACTTGCTCATTAGTTTCTTCACTACTAAGCAAGCCACACCATATGCTCCTCGTCCAATAGAGATGCCTCCCAGCTACTCAGATCAAAGGTTATGGGCGCATATATTTTTAGCATTTGAAAACCGAATTTTGTATAAGAAGAAGAAAATTAACTTTTAGTTGGATTCATATTGATATGGTGATAATCACAATGACCAGTGTCGAGTCATGATACATTCTCCATGAGAGTATCACGCTACTAACAAATCCATGGTTTCTAGAAATAGTTTGACTGTATTCTTTGACTTTCACTTTGTGCAGTATCTGGAAGACCTGGGTGCGATCAAGGGAATGCATCAACATCTCGAGAACCTTCTCCTCAAAACCCATATACTCGTTTTCCATCATGACAACCCAAAGTATGAAAATCGTGGAGGTGAGAACAAGATTTGCACTGATGGTACATGAACTGCACGATTAGAATAGGAAGTGTTCATCCGCCACAAAGAGAGCCTATTATTATTGACATTTTCACATTAAATACTTTTCAATTTAACAAAACAAGAAGAATTCATAAATCAATAACTGTTACCTCTGAGTGCCTCTAGATAATAGCCCAATAATGCATAAAAAGGATAATAATGACTATAAACACCCAGTACAGTTATAGAGTTATTCAACAAAAAAGCATGAAAATATGGACAAAATGGAGGCTATCATATTTCTAACACACTAGAGGGGGAAAATAAAGTGTACTCCTTAGAAGCCTGTAATAGTACGCAACCTAAAAGGAACACATGACCTGAATGACATCACAAGCTAGACAACAGAATAGTCGACAATCCAAAGTGATGGGTTAAACCAACAACATGAATTCAACAGGAATCATACAATCACATATGAAATAGTTCATACACAAATGCATACGTTAAACAAAATACATTGCTAAAGTAACTAGAATAGTTGAACTACAATAACAACATATGCATGAAGATGTGCTAGCTCTTGCTATATTATATAAAAGTGAAAGTTCCATCCATACATACAACCATGACAATTACTAGCCCCAATAATGGAACGTTACAGTCAACACCGCCTGCTCCTGCAAAGAGATGTACTCGCTCTACACTGTGGAGAAGCCAAGGCTCATCAGAATACTCTCCAAGCCCTCTCTAAATAATGCTTATCAAAATCTTGGCTCCCAAAAGCCTATTCTATGAGTTATGAGGTTCTATATATAGCAAAGGGTGGGGTGACCCTTGACATTCCCCTTCGACTCTTGGACTACCCTCATGACTCTTCAACTTCATTACATATATCTCTTTACATTACATATGATTGTTTACATTCCACTAATGACACTTGGAATTTCACTTGGAATTACATTTGATTACAACAATTACAGATCATATTAGTGAGGTGACTGAGATAACTCATAACACAACTCCACATGACATATTGACATGTACTGGCTGACTGTAGTGTCCACGTCAGGATGCTATGTTGTTAAGTGATGGATGTGTCCTTGAATGTACTTTGTATTCATTTATGCATAAATTGGTGTTGCGAGGTCTTCAATAGTCTTGGTCTTTGCAAGATGGTTCCATGCATGTGTTTCGTTCGCTTGCTACCTAATGTGCTTGTTCATTTGTTAAACTGCAAGCAGGTATTTTAGCATGCACTCCTTCTTCATCCAATTTTTTGTTGAGCCATGTTCCATAAATGTACTTATTCCTACAATCACTCATGATGAGATGACATCAAATCCAAAAACTCCTAGTCTATCATGATGCATTGTTCTCGTGTTTCAGGGCGAGGTGATCAGGAAGGAGGACAAGACACTGAAATTGCGTAGAGCACAACTCAGGTCGAGATGAGGGGCTCCGGGGCACTGTCAGGAAAAACTATGCATATGTCATTGGGAGACAGATTTACAAAATCAGAGACAACAACAACATCTACAAGGCGAAACCCAGCTGGGAAGGATTGTGTAGTTTCTAGGAGGAAGACAAGGCATGGTGGTAGGAATCACTGGAAGACATTTCTCTGCATTTTTCCAGAGCAAGGTTGGATCAAGGTGCGAGGAGTGGCTGGTCACAACTGCATAATTCTAAGGGATTGTTTGGGATAGGCACTAGGGGCATTCTCGACATGACTGCACAATTTCCAGGAAGAGTGTAGAGCGGGGCAGCAGGGAGAGTGCTATTCAAAACTGCACATTTTTTAGAGGGAGAGTAGAGCAAGCCAACAGGGGGCCTGCCATTCATATATGTGCAATTTCTTGGGAAAATGAAGTGACAGGAAGCGAGGTTTGTTTCACATGTTTGCGTATTTTCTGTAGGCAGTGTAGGGCAGGAAAGAGGGCAACTTCTGCACAGTTTTGGGGAGCAGTGCAACCCCAAGTCATAGTGTAGTTTAGGTTTTCTGGTTGACCAGAGGGAGGCTCAATGAGTGATCCTATGAGAAGTGCATACTAGATTGGTCTTGAGGACAACTTATGCGCAGTTATGGGAGAAAGTCAGCTTTCTCACTTCCAGGATTGTGAAATGAAGGTTTCCTCGGAGGAAAACCTCAAGATTTATGTAGTTTTGGATAGTAGAGCAATGTCATTGAGAGTTGGGACTGTGTAGTGTAGCTAAGTCGGGGTCTGGTTGAGGAGGGTTGTCCAGTTGATAGTTTTTTAGGAAAATTTGTTATGCGGGAGCAAGTGAACTTGTGCATACATGACATTGTGATCACACACTTAGCATATTTCGACAACATGATGGCACTAACCACCGGGAAAACATAGCAAAGAATGACGCTCTATGGGATTTTTTATTGGTGAGAACGAAAAGTGAAACACTTGGGATAGACCTTGGGACGACTATGATGGCACTTGCGCGACAACAGTTACAAGTTTGTGTATGAGTACAATGGGTGTTCACATAGCTAAGACAACCCAAGCACACAAAGACAAACCTTTGAAATCAGTAGAATTGGATCACAAGCATGACATAGCAATCAACATGCCAAAGAAAATAGTTGGTTCAACAAGCGAAAAGGAAGCAAGACACGTAGCGAAAACACATGGATTGACTTTTAGTGCTTGGAAACATGCATGTTATTGAAGACAAAATGATATGACAATGACAAGCAGTCATTCAAGCTACACTAAGAGATGTACTTCAAAAGATATAATTTAATTATCATACTTACCCTTGAGATGATTATGCGTCCAATGGAGTTTGCATGAGGTCCCAATATTTTATCCTAACTCAGTTTCTTGGTATTTCTTCTCAACTCCTTGAGGGTGATCTAGCGTGTCATCTTTTCCTATAGTCATTGAGAGATAGATCTATGCAGTTTCAGTTGGCAGTGATTACTGCTAGGATGAGCCCTAGGGAGGTACATCTACATAGTTTCTGAATGCAAGACAGGTTGGAAAGCTTGGAAAACACTGCACAATTTTGAGATGCAAGACATTACTGCAGGATGGGGTCCTGGGAGGAAACCTCCGTGCAATTTTTGAGTGTAGTGAAATCTAGGAAACTAAGGGGTGATATTTCGTAGTTCATGAATGAAATTCACTATTCCAGGATGGGTCCTATGACGACATATATGCACAGTTTCAGGTTGCAAGACAGACTGGGCAGCTGAGGGACATCACAACACAATTTTTGAAGACAGTGGGTTCCATCTAGGGAAGGACACTGGATGAAACGACTGTGCAGTTTTGGATACCAATGGAGGCTAGTGTCTCTATGCATTGTGCAGTCCTAGCAGGCAAGGAAAAAAGCTTAAGGGTTTCAGAAATGAAGTGTGCAATTTCAGAAAGTTGGATGAGTCTAGGTTTCTCGGGAAACTGGCTAAGTGTGAGATCAATGAAACTGATGTAAATGGTGAGAGAACTTGACTATGATCACACTTGAACACTTAGTGATATAACATAGACCATCTAGAACATAAAATACATACTTTTCTTTATGCAACAACCTTTGTGACAAGAGTGCATGAAGTGAGTGTGAAACATGTCTATGTAATGAGAACAACCCATACGCACAAGATTTCCCCTTGAAGCAGAGAAATATTCACTTTGCATGACAAACAATAATCCCGATGCCCAAATATGACACGTACTACATAAAGATGAGAATGTGAACAAATATTAAGATCATGGAGGGGGGTTTGAGATCATCAACTTACGAATAAATGACCAAGGAATGATCAATCACAAGATCCATGGAAGGCTCCTAAATTTTCATGTGAGCCAAAATTTTGGAGGGTGGTTGTAGCCCCTACAACATGATGTTTATCTCGGTTTTGAGATTTGGTTTACAAGATGGATTTGGGAATCCAGGGAAGAGGTGGTCTTAAGTTTCATTCCCAAAGGCATAAGAATCCCTTGATCGATTTTGGCAGGATACATGGTAAAGCTTGAGGGAGAAGTCTCGGTTTAGGGCCTAGTGATTTGGGTTTGGATTATGGTAAATCCTAAGAGTTTGGTCTCATTTTAGGGCCCAGTGATCTAGGATTGGATTGTGGTAAAGCTTGAGAGACAAGGAGACTAAAAATTCTTCGAGGATAATGATGGATTTTGGATGACATTCCAAGTTTGGTTCAATTGTGATCGGAGCATCGGTTTTGGTTTGATCATAATTTGATGAGGGTGGAGGTGGTTTAACCTCTGGATTCCCTTGGTTGTTCTTGGATTGGTTGTTCTATGAGATCTCACATTCACGCTTCGAATATGGCATGGTGGTGACTAACTGAAAGAGATATTTGGTTCAACCATGCCTATAGTCAGGTGGTACGTGGAATTCCTGAACCATGTCAGATTTTTCTGTGATTAATAAAAGCTAAGTTCTCTTACTTTTGCACTTGTTTATATGTGGATTTGATGGATTTCATATCTATGATATTTATATGGTTTTATGATGGTTATAAGCATGGTTAAATGAGGTGTTTATGTTGTGGTTATTTGATGTATTTACTTGTAATTGTTAAATTGATGGATACAAGACTTAATTACTGATGCAATAGTTCAATGGAGAAGGAGGTGATCCTTCTGGTTATGTTTCATAAGTTATTTAAGTCATTTATTCTCTGTCCTCTATCCTAGATCTGTAGGTTGCATTGATGTCAAGAGTTTGAAAAAATGTCACTACCAGTTGGGGATGCTCAGGCCTAGTCCCGAGGTTGATTTTTTATTTGTTTATATTTTTATCATGTCTTTGATGGATTTTTAAGGTTATAATAATTTCTGGGAAAAGGTCGGGATTCTGGGCTAGAAACATGGCTCAAATATCAGGGACACTGGCGCAGGTCTGCTGGGAAAAGTCTAGGGACACTGGCGCATATGCCTGTGAGAGAAACTTTGCCTTTTGGTCCCTGTCTTGCCTATAACATGGGAGAGACCAAGGGTGAAAGGGCTTAGATCATCAGTGGGACTGAGGGGCATGATGTCTAAGTGGTTGACATGTCTCTTAAGGGTGTTGTTACTGATGTGGATGGGTTTTTTTAATATGTTCAGTCGGTTCCATTTCCTTAAGGTCACCAAGGAAGTTGAATCCCTTATAGTAGCATCTCTCGTCACATGTTTACCCTAGTTGGACGGTTTCTTGGGTGGACATGGGAGGAGGGGGTGTTACAATTTAATACTATCATGATCTAATTTTACCTTGAAGTGCCTTCCCATTAGGTAAGGGTGAAATTTCTTCAATGCATATAGTATTTCCAACATTTCCTTCTCATAAATAGGTTTTTGTAAATAATTTCGCTTAATGGGACAACTTTCAAAAGAAATAGGTCTTCCTTCTTGCATCAAAACAACACTAAAGCCATTTCTTGAGGTATCACATTCCACAATAAATCTTTTTGTGAAGTATGGTGTAGCTAATACTAGAGCTTGACACATTACCTCTTTAAGATGTTCAAAGTCCGTAGTTGCTTTTGGAGTAAAAAAAAATGCATCTTTATTCATTAATGTTGGTAGATGTATTGCTATGTTCCCTTAATTCTTAACAAATTTTCAATAATACCTTTTCAATCTTAGAAATCCTAGAATACTTTTTAAGGTTGTGGGGATTTTATATTCCTTTGACGGCTTTAATTTTGTTGGGTCCGCCTTAAAATCCTTGTGGGATACAATATGACCCAAATTTTCCACTTCCTGTACTCCAAAGAAACTTTTGGAGGATTTTTCATGCAATTGTTTCTCCAATTGTTTGAGCACCATATCAACATGTTGAACATGATCTTTCCAAGACTTGCTATAGATGAGTATATCATCAAAAAATATTAACACAAATTTTCTAAGGGTTTGAAATTGGAATTCATCAAACCTTGAAAGTAGAAGGTGCTTTAATAAGGCCAAAAGGCATGACTAAAATTTCATAATGACCTTCATGAGTTCTAAATTATATTTTTGGAATCTCTTCTGTATTCATTCTAATTTGATGATATCCTAAACGAAGATCCAAATTTTTGAAGTAAATTGCTACATGCAATTCATCCAACAATTCATTAATGATAGGAATGAGTAATTTATCTTTAATAGTGAGCTTGTTGAGCTCTCTATAATCTGGACACATATGCCATGGTCCATCCTTCTTATAAACCAATATTACTGGAGAAGAGAAATAACTTTGGCTAAGTTGAATTATACATGCCTCTAGCATTTCTGCAGCCATACCTTCAATTTCAGCCTTCTAGACATAAGGATATTTGTAAGGTCTAATGTTTGGAGGAGCACTTCCTGGAATCAAGTGAATATGATTATCATGATCACGAATAGGTGGGAGAGCTTTGGAAGTCTCAAATACCTTGGAATGATTCTTAAGGACTTTTTGGAGATATGGATAAATGGATGACTTAGACATTTGAAAACCTAGTGAACATAATTATGCATTCACCCCTTGTTGTTCCTTATTCAAAATATTTTTCATTCCATTAGAGCTAATTATATTCCTAGGTTTCCCTATGATACCCCTTAATTCAATTTCCTTTCCTTCAGAGAAAAATCGAGGTTTTGTTTTGAAAATTAAAAGTTGTCATTCCCAAAGAATGTAATCATTGGACTCCTAATACCACATTCACAACATCCATTAGAACAAAAAGCATTGGAATATGTTGGGTTGTGTTATATTCTTTCCACATAGTTAACAGGGGGTTTGAGGGGTACCCGTAACCCCACTTTATGGGGTCCAGGGCAGCGCCCCAGAAAATT
>APFE031594767.1:13078-45642 GCA_000404065.3 Pinus taeda | reverse complement strand
CCCATAGCATCCCTTAGAGATCTATAGCGCACCAGCATTGTGATATTGAGAGGTGTAACAGTGTAGGGCGTAGAGATAACCGGGGATGTGGGCGGGATGGGAGTCTCAATACTTGACATAACGGGTGTTCCGCTCGATACATGAGATGTGTCTTCCATGTCGGAAGAAGCCATCGGGGACGAAACACCAATAGGAGTAGAGGGAAAATCCTCTTCAGAAGGCTCCCAAATAGGGTTCCAAAACAAGTTGTAAAGCTTGTTCTCTGGGGCACGAGAGTTCAACGATTGGACACTTGGAATAACAAGGAAAGTGTCGCCACAAACCGGTGTCTCAGGAGCAGCAGAAGAAGGAGACCCTTGGTCACTTGGGATGGGAGACGGGATCAATGGATTCGCCAGGATGATCGAATCAAACAAAAATCCTAGACAAGCTAACAATAAAAGATCCTACTCAAAACTAGCGCAAACAAGATCTAACAAGGTAAATGTAATCGTGGTCGAATAAATTTTTAAGACATTAGGACACAACTTGACCTTTTCATGTTTTAAGAGTCGAGAAAAGGACAAAAGATGACTTTAGTTGCCTTCGAATATTTAGTGAGCCCGAAGTGACAAATGCTCAATAGAGCCTTTTCTTTTAAGGAGTCCGAAAAGGATAAAAAAGTGACTGCTCTAGAGAAACTAGGCAAGGGGTTTACCAGACAATCCGTAAAACTGCATATACACCTTAGCAATCATATGAAAGCCAAGGACTTTCCGTACGGCAGTCAATCTTCCCGAATGCTGTGTTCGGTGCGTTACGGGCTGTAAGGCGACAAACATGGCTTCCTGTGGATCAAGGATGATAACCTAGTGGAGTCTCCCCATATATACATGACAGTACATGGGAGCACAAGTGCGTACTAGACCACAGTTGAATCACACAAGGAGGAATCACCCAACCTTAATGCGAAAACAAAAGTGACTAGGTTTAACGATGCCAGAGCATGTCTCTAGCCTAGACCTCTAGAATGTGAGCGTTATGTTCCAATGCATTTTTAAGTTCATTCGATTTATTTTAAAGCTGATCTTGAGTTAAGTTTCGGTTTTTAGGTCCTACCGTATGTAATTTCTCAAAATCCCTAAATGCACTCTATATGCCACAACATGTCATTCCATTCGATGAATGCTAATTACACAAGGGTTTAGAGAGATTTCATGCAAACGAAACAATCACAAATGACAAAGAGTTTCCCTAATGCAGCTAATATAAATCACTAAACTTTTCTTTAAGATTACTAATTCACTAATCAAAATGAAAAGTCCTAACTTTCATTAACTATTCCAAAGAAAAAGAGATTTTCTTTTTCAACAATGGCAAAATGCACTAAAGAAGTTTTGAGAAATAACACTAACAAATTGTAACCAATACACACACGTTCAGTTCCTCAAAACACAAATCAAACATCCAAAGAATCGAAAAAAGTCCCAAAGACAACAATGAGCCGTGTGATCTGGGCTCAAAGTGAGGCGAAGCGGAATTCAAGTGAAGATGAAGCAAATCACCTAAATAACGCAACGAAACGATTCATGACTACCAAACCAGTGTAAAGGAGCAAGCAAGAGAGTCGACTGGGCAGCAAAAAGATCAAAACACCTTAGGAAGGCTCGATTCACAAGGCCACTAGATGCCCTAGGGCTAGAAATGTGAAATCAGCAGAAAAAAGCAAACACCCGGAGGGTAGCAATCGAAACCAGTCAAATCACACTCCAACACACCAAAGTAGTCTGGTAAAGGTACTCAGGATGAAACCAAAGCTCAAAAAATCAAGAACCAAGTAGACTTCAAAACTTTACAGGCCTGGCGCGACTGTCAGGCTGCAACAAGTGCCTTTTAGGATTGGCGCAAGTTGTCAATGTGCAACATGCACCAACTGGCGCGACTGTTACGCTATGAACTAGCGCCAATCGAGTTTTCTATGGAAAATAAAAAACACAAGAGCCAAGGCTAAACCAACAATACCTAAGTACTCTTAAGAGGTAAAAACAACACAGGTATCCAACCCAGAAAGCAAAACAAGCGGGAGAAACCAAGGAAACAATCAAGGAACAAGACTAATCCCAAGCCGTTCAGTTTGCAAACCAAACCGGAGATGGACTGAAGTAGCGTTGATCTACTTCGCTAATGCAAGGCAATAGCGTTTCGAAGGCTATCTGGCCAGACTTCAGACTCCGTCTAAAAGTTCACAAATCGAACAACAAGACAAGATAAACAAACAAGGCAAAAGCCAACTCCCCAGGGAGTCACCAAATTGTTGTGTAGGTAAATCCCCTTTGCGGACAAAGGCGATCCCACTAGCCTAACTGAGGTCTAGCAACAATCAAACAACGCTAACATGCAGGTTCCTAATTGCAAAACAAAGGCCAAGATGAGAGCCTACCTTGAATCCAACGCTTATATTCGTAGAAGGGACGTCGCTTCCGTTCTTTCGCTTTAGCTGGTTACAATCCTCACATCTCCGTGAATAGACACCAACACATGCAAAGAACAAAACAAATACAAGCATAAAATCCGGGAAATGAAACTATGTATCAGTCAGAAAGGATACAACTCAAACATCATAATAAAGACACATGAGTGGAACCATAATGATAGTCGTCTATTATTATTGATAAAACAAAAGAGAATACAACCAAGTTCTAACATCAAATTCTCCTTTGGTTGGGTGAATCAGCAACATATGCCTTGCAAAGCTTGTAGGGATGGGAACAAGCCTCTCTCTCCTTGATCACTTGGACATGGATCTCCTCCTTAAAGATTTAGCCTCATAGGGATACACAAGACCTCTTACAAGATGAGCTTAGCAATCCTCAGACTTTGGGATCTTGAAAAGTAGAGTCATTAACCAAGAATTACCAACTAGCTTGTCAAAGGGGAAGGAACAAGCTTATATAGGGATGGGAGGAGTAGATAAGACCATCCACTTGATTCATGGGATTGTCCTTATCATTAGGAAGCTTCCATGAGAGGTGGAGAACTACTTCCCTCCTTGGGAGATACGAAGCCCAACTAAACCAATTCAAGCTGGAATTAGCTTATGGATAAGGTGGAAAGAACCTTCGGAAGTTTGATGGTTAAAAAATTTACCCAACTGGGTTGGCACTAGTGCGACTCTGAGACATAGCGCCAGCTGGCACGCCCTCTTTGGAGGATTTACCCCATTGGCCCGAGAAATACACTGTGGAACAACGCCAATGAAGAAAGGGCTACATTTTTGGGTATTTTGCAGAAGGTGTCTTCAGGGCATATAGAGTACATACTTTAAGGGATACAAAGCAGGTGTTTTCAAGTCATGTCACTTCTCATAGGTCCCAGAATAGGTCCTCCAATGTATGGGAGAAGGGGTAACAGGGACGGTGACAAAATACTGTGTAACAATAAGCAAAGGCCGGTGCTTAGTTCTAACCACACCATTAAATGCACAAAGTGGAGTTTTATGTTAATTAAACTATGTTCATCCCTTAATTAAGTGGGATTAACTTAGCATCAGTTTGGCAGGTTCGACAAATCCAGCACCGCTCCAAATTTTGTGAGCTTAACTGGAGTTTCTCCAGATGTGGCAGAGTTTTCCTAGGGAAAACTGAAGAGACCATAACTTCATCAATTTTTGACCAATTTTAGCCCAGAAAGAGTCATTCCTAGATGATTTGGATGCTCTAAACACAATGGAATATTTTGTAGAGGCATAAAGGTATTTTGTACGTGCTTTAATACGTTGAAGTTTAAGGAAGCCTAGGACCACCACGAGAGGAGGTCAAGCCTAGATAAGCTAAAATCCAATTACAGAGCTTGGATAATCATTTTTGGGGTTTTTGGGTCTTCTAAATCCAATGGAGTGGGTTTCAAAGCCATTGGAGCACTTCAGATGCATGTAATTGGAGAATTTACCATTAATCCAAAGAAGGCCTAGCCATTGAAGCAGGTCCAAGGAGATGAAGCCCAAGAGGGGTGAACTCCTTTATCAACCTTGTGTTATGAGTTTTTGTGTTTTACTTATCTGAAATTTACTTGTTGTATACGTGTTTTAAAAAGCCAATTAATCTCATAAATTTCTCATAAAAGACACTCAATACTTGTCACACAATCCTTTACATTTTGGTTAATTTGAGACAATCCTAAGCACATATTTTTAATACTGATGAGGGAGCTTGCATAGCATTAACAAGTTTACGCAAAATTCATATCAAGTTGGTATTAAAGCATTGTTAGCTCATATTATCCCTAAGATGGTTTTCCAAGGTTAGGTAGAAAATTATCTACTGGTTTTGTATTTGTGCAAGGAAAATTTAACTGTGTGCAAGTTTATGTGTGTAAGCTGAAGAAAGGAGATGGTCTAAGATGCTTCTTTGTTGAGAAACTTTTTGAAACTTTGTGAAACTTTTTGATGCATTACAAGTGTGATGGCAGCTTCAACAAGTGATGTTTCTAATCCATCTTCCTTAACAAGACTCTTTGATTTAGAGATATTGCAAGAGCTTATCATCATGAGATATATGGTGCAAGAGATGAATGAAGATAGGAAGGAGAACACTATACTTAAAGAGGAGTTGATGGCTATGAAGGAGGAGAAGCAAGAGCTTCTTTAAAATATGCATGATATGGAGATTCAAATCCATGATGCTAAGTAAACCCTAGCCAAGTATGTGCATGAAAATGAGGTATGCAGTTCAAGTTTATCTTCAATTTCCTCTAAAAATGAATGTTTTGGTGCTTTTTAAAGACACACTAGAGGAATAGGGTCCAAATTATTGATGAATATGGACTATCAAGGTAAAGGGTTAGGCAAACATGCACAAGACATAGTTGAACCAATTGGAAAGGCCTAGGTATTTGGGTCTTGGTTATGGACAACATGATGGAGAATGCTCCAAAGCCAAGGAGGCACATGAAGGTGTTCCAAGAAGGAATTTCATTACATGTTCATTACCTCATTCCTGTGAAGTTTTTGTTCATGAGGAATGCAAAATTTTTATACCCACTTTGCAAGAAGATGCTTATAAGCATGCAACTAATGGAAATGGAAAACAAGAGGATGTTGAAAGATTTAAGGTCATTGAAACCATTGTTGGTATTCTAAAGACAGCCACTACCTCATCAAATTCACCTCTTCAAGAAGGAAACAAAGGTGAATGTGCAAGGTATAAATCTACCTTTAATCAAGTTTCTCCTGATTACAATAAACATGGTAAATCTTCACATAAGATTTGGAGAAAATTTACATGTTCCTTTTGTGGTTTGAACAACCATACTATTTTGAGGTGTTGGAAGAGGATAGCCATACACAGGAAACTTTCAAAACAAAAGAGACAGAAAGCCAAAGGTCCATTGGATAATGGAAACCATGTTGAAAAGAAGATGCAATTATTTTGCACTCGTTGCCATAAGAAGGGTCATCTTGTAGATAAGTGTTGGACGTTTCATCCAACAAGTCATCCACAACATTTGAAGAAGGTGGAGAGAGATTTTGGCAAGAATGGAAAAGAGGATTCCATAATTGATGTGGGTCACAATGATACACATGATGAAGTGCAGCTAAAAGAAGCACCATTGAAATGGATTGGAAAGAGGTGGTCAGATTTCTTAACCAATTAAGGCCTTGCATTTCTTTTGATAATTGATGAAAATCTTGCCTTATTGATGCATTTCCTTGTTATTTGGATGCATTTATTTTCTCTCTAAAGTATGTTGCATATTTCATGAAGCAAGATGTTGGAAAAATAGAGGTATGTTGACTCACTTAGATGCAACAAAGGTGGCAATTTTCAACTACAAATTTGCATGCATGTTGCATTATTGAACTTGCATGTTTACGCTAGGAAGGTGTTTGAATGTGGAGTATGTTGACTCACTTTATTGCAGAAAATTTAGTCATTTGAACTCTTTAAGTACTTATACATACCAATGGGATTCTTGTACTTATGATTGTACTTGTGAGAGAGTTGAGAATTGGTATACATGCATGAGAGTTTGTGTGTGTGAACAGTGGAATTTTTAATAGTTTCATTGTGCTTGAACATGCATGAGTGATTGAATTGTGTTGGTCGATTGCTTTGTTAACATGTATGTTGTTAACTTGAGAATGTTGAGCATTTGCACATGCATGAGTGTCAACTTGTGTGGTCGATTGATTGTTACATCTATGTTATATAGACTTGGAAGAGTTGATTTTGTCTCCAAAGATGAAAGGGAGATGTGATGAATTGTTTCATGAGAATGTGGAATTCTTGTTGTAAATTATCAAGTTGTTGTACATGCTTTTGCTTGACTTGAAAGTCAGTTGTTTGAAGAAGCATGTTTTGTTGACTTGTGTTTAGTCAATGGTTGATACAACAAGATGTAAGAGTACACGACGATGTTCACATGATGTGACATTTGTTGCTTTGAAGAAGCAAAAGGAATAGGTCGTCAAGTTATATTCTTGCATGAGTGTTTTTCAAGGTTAATGGTGTTTCTGGTGACAAGATGTCATAGGATTTTGGAAGGTCCACACTTGAGAAAGAGGCTCATGATTAGCCTTCATTCTCAAATCATGACATGAGAAACATGTTAATACCGGAGGACGATGGAATCAGGAAGCGAAAGTGGACAAAAATGCCAAAAAAAATTGCATCCATTGTAACCATTTGATATGTTGACGCTAAGAAGCGAAAGAGATGGAAAATGCATTCTTCCAGATGTGGAATTTGGAACCATGGAGGTAAAATAATGTTCATTTACTTTATTATTATTACTAATATTGGAACTCATTACTATAGTTCACTCATATGGGCTTAACTTGGAAAAGTGGTTTCCAAGGAGAAGCTTGCATCAAATGCATGTGTTGCAAAGGAGGAACATGATTCTCAGTGGGAAGGCCATCAGTCAGCTTTCCAAGCACTGAGGGATCGCTTTGGTACAGCAAGGTGTTTAATCAGCAAGCATCCAACAACTATTGGATTGGGTCAGCAACAAAAGGAGAACATCGGTTGAAGTGCCAAGCCATTTGCAAGGCAAGGCATGTTAGTGAACCCAAGTGGTTGTCACGGATATTTTTCCAAGTAGAATCAATAGATAGAACTTGGGAAGGAGAATATTATTCATCTCTCATCAAATAACCAACTTTTGTGGGTCCAAAAGCTCGTCAGTGGTAAGGAGTGATCGAAATCAGGATTAGGGGCAAAAAATTTCTCAAAAATCAAAGTGCTTGGAATCACTCAAAACATGAATGTAACATCCATCTCAGCAATATGATCTCAACGTAACTCGTTTCACTCAAAATGAAGCTCGTATGAGAAAGATACACGTTTTGTTTACTTTCCCAAACAAAAGAATTTTGAAAACAAAAAGTACAATCACTGCTCAATCAACAGTCCGTACTACTGACATGGCAAGTGGTTGTGCAAGTCAAAGGTTTGGTCAATGACCAATGAGGTCATGCCAAGTGGTGCTTTTTGAATGCTCAAAACTTTGGTGAGTTGGCGTTTTTTCATTGGATGGGCGAGGACCCTTAATTGTTCCTACTTTCTATTCTTAAAACCCTCTCATAGAGAATTTAGCTCGACAGGATAGATCCCGAGAAATGGGACAAACTACTTCAAGAGAAATGAGTGCCTGGGAGTTGCTAGAAAAGAAACAAGTAAGCCATCACTAGCAAGTAAACCGTTGAGGGTGAATCTTCTTTGAAATTCCAAGAAAGAATCAAGGAACTAACCTGACAAACATAACAACCCTTAGTTAGACACTGGAGCCATGAAGATGTTGATAAAATAATAATCCAAATTAATTTCTATAGAAAACACATGTATTTAAATTGAAAGAATAAGCATGAACTCCTCGATGCTAACAAGAAAAGAATGGGGTTTGTGCTTAGCAAGAATATTAATGAAAAAGAGGAACCTCAGTGACAAAAAAAAAAAAAAACCAGGATTTTTAAAATAAAAAAATATAATAACATCACTAGCCAAAGCTTGGTTACCTCAAGAAGTTGTGAGGCGGAAGGGAAAAGTCAAAACATCATGATCAACCATGGTAGTCATTGTTGAGACTTTGGAAAGGAAGTCCACATCTCTCTACAAAATAAAAAATAACTAGAACTGGAGGAATTAATCCCATGTTGAGCACATGCAGGTAAAGAATCATAACCATATAAAAGAGTAGAGAATGAGATGAAGCAATGAAGGGATTAGTATCCACCTGTGCTGAAATATTTCCTCTAATGATTGTTACAAACATAAGCACCTTTAAAAAACATTTACATTGAACCCCAAATCTATGGAGGTAGTTTGGCGAATAGAGGTCATAGTTCCACCATTGAACAATTCATATTAGATCACCACCATCTGAAGTGCAAGTTCATGTGATTAGGGTATGGCCTGGGTTGAGGCCTCCTATCATGTGGCCCCATCACGTGTATGAATCCTCCATATATAAGCCAAGGTGTCATGAAGACCCTCAAATTACTTAGAAGCTATATGTATGTATGTATGTATGTATGTATGCATATATGTATGTATGTATGTATGTATGTATGTATGTATGTATGTATGTATGTATGTATGTATGCATGCATGTATGTTTTTTTGGCGTGGAACAATGTTGTTGATGGACAGTGTATGTATATGTATGTATATTGTTTTGTTGATGTTTTGCATGGAGCGATTTTTTTTTAAATCCTCCGTAGTGGTTAGTCAAATTGAATTAGAAAAAAATAATAACCATAAAATGTGTTAAACTTGGACTTTTTATAGGACATAAACTTATCATGGTCATAATCTTTAGCTTAGCATAAAGAATGCCTCAAGGGATGCATGTACATTTTGAAATAATCTAGAGAGAGTCCAAGCACCATGTCTAGTTCCAAATGAAATACAAGCAATATTTGAGAAGAAAAAATGAAATAATGCTTCACGATATACCAATAAAACAAAGATGGAAAATGAAATGCTTCCTCTTCAAGTGATATCAATAGAATAACCTAGTTTCCAGTGGTAAAATGATGCAAATATATTTCTTAAAAAAAGGTCTAAAAAAAATTATTGTGTAAATAACAACTATTAGTTGGGTGAACTTAGGGACATGTTACACTAGAAGGAAGTTCAATTCTTCATCTAGTCATGCAACTCTAGCTTTGTTTTCTACAATTGAACCTCAAAATGTGCATCAAGCAAGTCAAGATGAATGTTGGATTGAAGCTATGCATGAAGAACTTAATAAAATAGAGAAAAATCATACTTGGGATCTTGTTCCAAGACCACAAAATAAAAATCTAATATGAACCAAATGGTATTCAAGAACAAGTTAAACAAAGATGGAAAAGTGGTTAGGAATAAGGAATGTCTTGTTAGCAAAGGATATGACCAATAGGAAGGGATAAATTTTGAAGAAACATATTCTCCATTTTCTTGGCTCAAATCCATAAAAATGTTCTTAGCATTTTCCAACTTTTGAAAATTTAGAGTATATCAGATGGATGTTAAGTCTTCTTTCTTGAATGGGGATCTAGAAGATGAAGTCTACTTGAGAAACCCAAGGGATTTATACTTGTAAATGATAAGGACCTCGTATGTAAACTCAAAAAATGCTTGTATGGGTTAAAGAAAACTCCCCGAGCGTAGTACTGCCAACTAGACAAATATCTTTAGCAATAGGGCTTTAAGAAAGGATCAGTTGACAACAAATTGTAAATCAAAGCAGACGAGGATAAAATCTTGGTGGTAATAGTATATGTTGATGATATCATACTTGGTAGCAATATTGAGTCAATGAGTCAAGGATTTATAGTAGCCATGGAACAATGGTTTGAAATATACCTACTTGGTGAATTAACCTTCTTTCTTGGGTTACAAGTACATCAAACAAAGAATGTCATCTTTCTTTCTCAAACAATGTATCTCCAGGATATTTTATGGAAATTTGAGATGGAAGAATGTAAACGTGTAAGTACACCCATGGTAACAAGTTGTAATCTTAGCAAAGACAATGAACCCCCAATAGTCAATTAATCTGAATATCAATCTATGATTGGGATTTTACTCTGTCCCAGACATTATGCATGCAGTTGGCTTAGTGGGGTGCTTTCAAGTAAATCCTAAGGAGACTCATCTCAAAGAATTCAAAAGAATATTAAAGTATATACGAGGAAAAATAGACATTGGACTATGGTATCCAAAGAATACAAATTTTACTCTTCAAGCATATATTGATGCAAATTATGGTGGAAGCATTGATGGCCAAAAAATTACTAGTGGTGTAGTCTATTTTTTAGGGCATTGCTTAATATCTTGGTTCAACAAGAAACAAAGTTTTATTTATTTACCTACTACTAAGTAAAATATGTTGTGGCTATAACATGTTGTACACAAGTGCTTTGGATGATTCAAAATCTACAGGACATAAGTTACATATCCACAACTTGTTTCTATCTCCCGTGACAACACCAGTTCCATGAATATATCCAAAAATCCATTCATACATTCAAATGTAAAGGAAATCCACATTAAATATCATTTTATGAAAGAGAAAGTCTTAGAAAATAAAGTAAAACGAGAATATGTCCCTACACATGAGCATATTATAGACACATTTACTAAACCTCTTTCCCAAGACTCCTTTGAATATCTTCAACAATACTGGGGGATGATATTTTCTTCTTCTCTTCCCTAATCAACTCAAGCATAAATTTTATGCTTTGGCTCAATGGGAGGACATGGAAGCAACACATCTTATATGAACAAGACAATTATATGAGTTATAGCAACACCTACATGAACATAATATGACAAGGTATAATGAGCTGAGGGAGAGCTATGAATGTAATTATGGTTTCACGGTTGTATCATTAATTTATCTTGCATTATAGTTTTTTCTTTCACTCATTATTGTTTGGATCATCTTCATATATGTTCCCATGAGTGGAAGAGTACGTACTCTAGTTGTATCTCATTTACATGGTGATTGGATAGTCTTCGATTGAACTAAGCATAGAAGAATCATTATATATTTTTGTCATGTAAAGCACATGTGTGTGAAATATTGTAGCCTTGTATAATTGTTGATGTCATCATTGGGTCATGGGTATGTAATCATGAGTCATTATTGAGCCATGTATGGGTTATTGATTTCATTATTACAACCTTGTTCTTTCATTGTCATAGCAATGTATATCATGAATAAGGCCTAGAGTTAGTGGTCTAGTTGGCGTGGCCTCTTGGTGCAGAAAGGAGGCAATGGAAATAGTAAATCCTCTTGAACAACAAATATGAAGAATATGTTTTCATCCCTAACATATGTGCATTGACAGTGTGTTCAACATGAAAAGAGCATGGCGTTGGCGTAGTTTGCATGCGGTGGCATTTTCATTTGGTTCCCAAAGTATATCTCATAGGAGTGTTGGTAGATTCTTCAAGTTCATCCACAAACTATTGGTATCAACATGGTGTATTCAATAATGATTGGACCAGCCCTTGCCATTGATGTCAAAGGGGGTGAGTAACACAACCAATTAGTAGTGGTGAATACCAATTTGATGGAGTTGTTGAAGGTTTCCATCAATTCCAAAGTGTGAGAATGTTGGTAACATGGTGTTTGCATTGATTTCAAACATGGAGCTAGTTGAGCTTGGAATTGATGTCAATAGGTTTTTGGACCTTAACTTGATGACTAGATGATTGGGATGAGTTTATAAATGTTGATGTGGTTGATATGGTGTTGGCTAAAGGATTGAAGGACAAAGGACCAAAAGCACAGAATGCTATAAGGCTATGGATTAACTTTGTTTGCTACCAAATTTGATACTCCAATAATTCTCCAATATTGGAAAAGGAAAAATATCACGTTGGTTGTGATTGATATGATACAAGAAATTGCATAACTATTTCATCACCCAAGGAACAAAATAATTGAAATAAATTTCTTGGTCCAGCCATTGGTTGATTTGGACACAATTCGATCTTCATTGGGTCCAAAATGTTAATTTTTAATTCATTTATGGAATCCAATGGGCATAAGTCGGCTTGTAAAAAATATCAATAGATACAATTGCTTTTTCAAGAAATTTTTGTTTTCAGTAAAATCACATTAACTAATGTTGAGTCGATGCGTTTTGAACCACCCAATGCGGTCCATCATTAGGACTCGAATGGAGAGTCTAATAAAAGAATGCAATTAAATAATATGGAGATGTAGAGAAAAATAATTCACATTGGGTGGTTTGAGATGTGTCAACCCAAAATTAATTTATTTTATTTTACCAAAAAAATTCTTGAAACAATTGTAACCACCCATCCCACATATACCCAATTTTATTAGCATGTCGTGGTAAACATGAGATGAGGGATAATATGACATGACTAAAACTCCTAAGTACAGTTAAGGAAGTGGAATTGACAAACTATAATATTACTAACCTTCCTCAGGAACTACTGGACACCCAAGAGCCAAAAATCAACTCCTAGTGCCCAATCCTTAAGTTGGAATTCTTTTTCAGTGACCTGGTCTCCCAAACGTATGCATGAAAAGGTCTAGATGTGCTTTAGGGCATCCAACTACATGCATAAGCCTACCAGGGTGTGGTTACTGACAAAATTTCTCAGTTCAGAGGGTGCAGTCTGGGATTCTGAGCCTAAATTTCAAGTCAGCCTCTAGACCAGTGCCCATAACTCAATGAGACTTTCCAGAATGATAAATAACATTAGGACAAGACCATTCATGCCAAACTTGATCAAAGAATCAACCTAACCAGGCATAACCATGACATTCATTTCGCCAAACCTATTGAGAACATGTAATCTACAGGTAATGAATGCATATATGAACATAGGGGTCTGATACTTATATGAGAATTATCAAGAAGCTATAGTTCCCTCTCATAGTAGTTGCAATAACATTTGTTATCTCATGCATTCAATAACCTTTCATTGACTAATCAAACATGTTAAGAGTCATAAATAGAACCTGTCATTAAACCATGCTTATAACTAGTATATAACCAAAATAATAACCATGATCAAACAACCATCAAATCCACATAATAACAAGTACAAGTACGCATGAAATATAAGAGGAAAAGAGCTCTTATTAACATATGAAAAATCCAACCAAATCAGTGACTTCCATGTACCACTCAACCATAGATTGAGGTGAACCAAAAATTTCTTTCAACCAATCACCCCCGTGCCATATTCCAAGCATGAATGTGAGACTTAAGACAAAAAAAAATCAAGAGATCACATAAGAAAACCAATACATAAACAATCAGGGATTTTTGGAGATTAAACCACCTCCACCCTCAGGATTTACTGTAATCCTGCCAAAATTGGTCAAGGAATTACTAGGCCCAGAACAAGATTGGATGCCCCAGAATTTCTTCACCAACACCTTGAGGAATTTTCTTGTCTCCACCCTTAGGATTTATTGCAATCTTACCAAAGTTGGTCAAGTGATTCTTTGGCCCTATGGTAATTTTCCTAAGACCACCTTACCAAGTTCCAAAACCATCCGATAATCCAAATCTCAACCAAATAAAAGAATCCCATCACACCATGGCTATCCAGAAATGGAAAGGCAAGGATGAAACCACTATTACACCTAGAAAAATCCATACCAATGACAACAAGAGAACAAAATACACACATGCATGTACCATTCATTCACAAACCAACTAGGAAATCACACATTCAACCTATTACCTACAAGTATTCTTGTTGAAGCTACTTGATCCAACTTTTCCTTGCTTGTCCCTTGCCTTCCTTTTCCTTCTTATCCTTCCTTTGCTTTCCTTTCTCTAATGCTAGAGTGATCCAAGAATACTCTAAGTGTGCAATAGTATATGAGAATAGAGAGAGCTCCAAGATAAAATTGAAAAAAGTTGTGAACTGATTCTTAGAAGCCTTTTTATTATTAAGGCCTCTATATTCTTCAATTTCCTTTATTTCCCCTTCAACTCTCCTCTCATGTAAACCTATGACCTTTCATCTCCATTTTCTCCTATTTTCCTTTATTTTCATAAATAAAATGCCAATTGAAGCCTATTTTCCTTTGCCAATTTCCCTAGCCATAATAAACCAAATGAACACCCAATAGGATGTTTTTCCCTACATTTAGCTTGGAATACATGTCCCATGACCTTGGTCTTATTTTTTCCTTTATTAACTTTATTACATGAATTTTTAACCTGGGTTGTTATAGACCCATCCCCCTTAGGGAACAGTGTCCTTGGTGTTCCTTAACACCTATGATGAACAAAACAACGAACACTAAAACATAATTCCCATTGAGCTTTATAACTCAGCTTGATGTAGTATTTACAATGAACTTGTTGAAAAAAAAACCAACATGACAAACATGAAAACATGAAAACCATGCCACTTATTGGAGATTTGTAACACAACTCATTATAGTATTTATAATAACAACCATACATAAATATATATATATATACCAAAAATCCTTTTCCTCAATCGGAAAAAAATGAAGGATACATAGCCTTCATCTGATCAACCATCTCCCATGTAGCTTCATTGGGCCCAAAGTGCTTCCACTGCAATTTAACTTGCTCGATTGCTCAGTTCTGGAGCATGAGTTGTTTCTGTTGCAATATGCACTGAGGTTCTAACTGGAATTATCCTTCTAGATCTACCTGTAATACAAACCATCCAATCACATGATCAACATCCTTCACATATATTTTAAGCAATGAAACATGGAAAACATCATGGAATTTCACTGTCGAAGGCTGCAAATCTGTAGGCCACTAGTCCAATCCTCTCAAGGATCTCAAAAGGCCCACAATACCGAGGTTCCAACTTGGCACATATTCCAATCCTCAAGGAGATCCTCTTGGGTTTGGTGGTAAGTACACATGCTCCCCAACCTAAAAAACCTTTAAAAACTTAAAAAACTTATGTTGATAGGCATAAATCTTCTATCTGTCTTGTGCTGCCTTTAGATTATTCTTGATAACTTGCATTTGCTATTCCATCTCTGCCAACATGTCCATTCCTATCAATACCCTATTCACTGGATCACCATAGCTGATGGGAGTATTACAACTTTGCCCATAAATTTCTTCAAATAGACTCATCCTCAGTGGCTCCTGATACCCATTGTTGTTGGAAAAATCTACCAGTGGAAGATACTCCTCCCATGTCCTCTACTAGTGCATACCATACATTCTCAACATGTCCTCCAGAACCTTGTTGACCCTCTCTATCTGTCCATCTTTCTGTGGATGATAAGTTGTATTTAAGGCTAACTCTATACCCAAACCTGCAAACAACTCCTTCAAAAACTTGGAAGTGAACTTGGCATCTTTGTCTGACACAATATTCTTAGGAATACCATGTAATCTCAATATCTCCCTAATTAAGATTTGTGCTACCTCACTAGTTGAATTAATAGACTTCAATGGAATAAAGTGAGCTACCTTGGTCTACCTGTTAACCATAACTGTAATATAATAATGATTTCTATATGTCCTCTGAAAACCTATAATGAAGTCCATGGAAATGACCTCCCATTTCCATTATGAAATCAAAACTTGTTGTAATAAACCACTTGGATGTTTTCACTCAACTTTTACCTGTTTACAATCCAAACACCTTGCGATGAACTCAGCTACCTCTTTCTTCAGATTCAGCTAGTAGTATAAGTTATTCACAGTTGTTACAGTCTTCTGATATCATAGGTGACCTGAATATGGTTTAACATGAAATTCCCTCAAGATAAGCCTCTCAAGCTCACTATTGTCTGGCACATAGATCCTGTCTCTAAATCTCACCAAACCATCTACCGTGAGATGATAATCCACATCTTGATCACCTATAACCTACTGTTGTAACTTGTTCCTAAGATCCTTTTGTAGCTACTATAACACCCTCCAAAATTTTTGCTTACACTCAATTTCAAAGCCTTCCTTGGTCTTGTACATTATTGTCTCAAACATCGAAGCTTATTTCATGATATTCCTTGAAGTATTTTGCTCCCTGTTGTTGGGTAAAGTTTCATCTTTTGGCATGATTGGCTGTTGCATAGTGTGAGGAATCCTATTATGATGGTTTCAAGGGTCTATCTTTGTGTATGTGATTTTTTCTAACTATGTAAACATTTGTTGCACTCATCTATAAAGTTCTGAGCACTCTCACACAAGTGTCATCATGATCGTCTCAAAGTCTATCTTAAGTGTCGCACTTGTCGTAAATGGTTGTAAGGTAGTCACAAAGAGGAAAATGTATTTTTCTTGTGTTCTAGGTGATATATGTTGTTGATTCATCAAGTATTCTAAGTGCGATATGACAGTTGAAGTCTTATCATTGTTCACATTAGTCTAACAAGTCTTACACTTAGCCAATTTTGAGAAGTCTTCCTACTAAGAAACTTGGCTTCACCCGACCTCCATATTGTGCACTACGCAGTTCCACTCCTCTTGCTAAGACCTTTCCCCTTGACACTATGCAATGCATAACTCCTTCCTCCCGTGGCGACTACACTGCACAGTTTCCGTGCTCAAGCTTCAACCTTGACCTCTAGAATTGCACAATCATTCCTCCTAGCCTAGCCTTCACTGCACACTGCACAATAACAAGCCTCAAGATCATTCCCTAAGATTATGAAATATGTATCTTCATAGTAGTATTGGCTCCCTTTCCTCCCAAAACTGCACATTATTTCCTCTCAGTGCTCATCCTCTCATCTTGTCCCACTGGCTCTCAAAACTACACAATCTTGTCACTCAATCCTACTTGAAATCCACACTGCATAGTCTCACAGCTCAATCCCCACCCCTAGCTGCTGGAACTCTGCACTGTGTAGTCACTAAGCCTCTTTCTCAACTTATCACTTGGTTCTGAATCAATAATGGATCAAAATTCACTATCTTACACTAGGTGGTTTTCAGACTGATGCCATTTCATCAATGAGTGAATTGCAGATGCAAGTATTCTATCACACCATGGAAAGAAGATGAAGAAGGAGATGAAAGAGGGAATCTTTCTGAAATACACATTTGTATCTGAATACACAATCTTTTCAGTCAAGAGAAGCAGAAAGGAACATCAATTTGCAATTGCAACTCAAGATTCAAGATCATTAAAGATTCCTTATAACCAAGTCATATGGAGGTGAAAAGAAGAAGCAAAAAAATAACACTCAACAACAACAATGGCTTGACATTTCCACATCATCATGTAGTCCATGTTAGCAGTGTCATGTCATGTTGTGTCATGAGTAGTCACATGCCACACCTTATGGCCAATGTTGTAACATATGTTTCAAAAATGTATTGTAAAGTGAAAGTCCAAATGACTTGTGTGTAATACGAAGAGTCATGTAAAGTTGAAAAGTCATAGGAATTTAAACAATCATGAGGGTAGTTAAATACTCACAAGGAAGGGGAAACATCATCCCGTGGTTATATATACTCCCTCATTGTATGAGCAAAGGAATTTTCACCTTGGCACCTCCCATAAAGGATTGGAGAGATAAGCAAGTTCTTTGGGAAGAAAGAAGTGGCTCCAGTGCTCCACTACTAGAGCTAGTGATGTACATTTTAAACATGTGTCTTGAAAATTTTACTTAATAACTGAAGCCTTCAAGGCTAGCACTTTCTTCATGCATGTATTATTAATGTTTGTAATACTATTTTGTAGATGTTTTTATTTCATGTTTTCTTTCACATGTGCTAATATAGTTAAACTATTTTAGTTGTTTTTGTAATTATATTATTTAGAATGTGTTGTGATGGTTTTTATTGTTGTCCCATCCTTGTGTACTATTCCATAGGATATTAGACAAATCTTTCTTCATTTATTGGTTGTAACGACCGTCGAATCCTATGTGGACTATTCGATTGGATGTTAGATGGATCCTTGGGTGGTACTATTACCTCTTTCTTAGAGGCTCACTTTTCTCCCCTCTCAACAATAGAAGAACCTTGACACATTTATAATTGAACATTCACCAGGCATACCTTCTTGCTTTTTGAAGGCACCATTGCATCCATCTCTCTTGCTAACAGTTATAACCAAGACAAATATTTAAGGATTTGTAAACCAAGCCTTTATACCAGATGAGACTCCTACACCAAATGATGTGAGTTCTACTTGGGATGTCATATTAGGGAGATCCCTTGAACATTGGCGGGTCCAACACTGTCAACATTTATGATGCTAGAAGGAGGGAAGCCATCCTTTTATGGATGATAACCCAACCAACCCCAATCTTACTTCCTTTGGTCAAGGCAGTAGCATTCTTAGAAACTCCCTTATGCACATTCCTGAAATTGGTAATTCTTCTAAGCCCGAGACTGCACAACCTTATGAACTCACATATGAACAACTCCAGGCTATCTGCCCCATCACTCAAAAGTTTGCAAGAGCTATTGGATTGATACCTAGAATAGAAACTCTTCCCTATTTTCTGAAGAAGAACGAAACCACCCCCACTGGGATAATGGTTTCAACATTTGAGGAGTTGGTTCTCACCACCCTTGAAGAGTTAGTAGAATCTGAAGAAAACACAGAAATAGAACAACCTCCAACCTTCAATGGTGGTGACAATGATAATGTAGTGCTCTCAGACAATAGTTTCAGTGGGTTGGGCAGAGAAGAAGAAGAAGAAGAAGAACAAGACCAATCATATTCTAAAGAAGAAGGGGAAGATAGAGAATAATACATGACAAACCAAGATATGGATTGGATGTCTTAGGGCCCACTTTCACTACTAGGTGTGTTACACAAGATGCCAAGGCATATGGAAAAGCTCCTAACAACGTATGACCCTAAAAAAGAAATAAAGGCGGAGGATCATCTAGACAACTTCTACTTACATCTGCAAACACTTGAGATACACTATTATGATGTTGCATGTATATTGTTTCTGTGTACCTTAAATGGTAGAGAAACCATGTGGTATAATAGTCTTCCTCTGAATTCCATCCAGAACTCGAAGGGGTTGAAGAAAAATTTTCTTGAGAAATTTGCTGATGACAAGACCTCGTCATGTCGTTGAAAGAGTTGGGCAGTCTAAATATGGAGCAAAAGGAAAAATTGAAAGATTCCAATCAAAGGTTTAACCACATTTTGAATAAGTTTTCGGAAAACAGTAAAACTCATGACTCCATCACCATTGATACTTACACTTCTACCTTTCGAACCATCATTGTGAAGTTTTAAAAGAGAAGTGTGAAAAAAAGCTTGACAGAAAATTATAAAGAGGCAATCACAGTTGAAAAGGACTTGTGCACAATTGGAGTCATTGTAGACGTTGAACTAGCTAAAGACTCCAAAGACACGGGTGAAAGGTCACAGGCCTTTGCGTGCAAGGCCAAAAAGAAAGAAACTATTGATCTTAAGAGCTTGACCCATACTATCAAGACTTTGTCAAATGAGTTGGAGTACCCGAAACAAAGGTCAAGCGAGACCACTATGAGCAACAAGCCTCCTAAGTTCAACCTGTTTAGAAGGACTACAACTCCCGACAGTAGCAACAACCAACTGGTTAATTCTGCGGCAGATTGTTGTTTTTCCAACAAGAGTTGGGTGAGAGAAGAGCTAAATGGATGACTGGTTTATAGTAATATGACTTAGAATTTGAACTAGTTCACACAATCAAGGGCCATGGTCTATGTTGACTAGAAGAAGCAGTTGTAGACACAAAGGAAGAATAAGATCTCTTGGGTTGGGAGAAAGAAATCGAAATGTACAATGTTGAGCGAGCTTCCCCCACTACTGTCAGAAACTCTTGGTACACAGATGTGCGACAATACCTTAAGCACGAAACCATTCCCTCTCATCTATCTGCACAAGAAAAGAGGGCACTCAGACTCAAAACATTATCTTACTAGTTAGTGCATGGGGTGCTTTTTAGAAAGCACCATAATGGAGTACTACTCAAGTGTTTGGAAGCACATGATTCAGAGAAAGTATTGCATGATCTCCATGACAGACCAACCGAGGGACATTTTTTGGGTAACAAAACAACACATAAAGTCATGTGGGCTGACTTTTAATGGCCTACATTATTCATGGATGCTCATTCTTATGCCAGCAAGTGTTCGGTGTGTTAGAGGTATGCCGGCATAAACAAGAAGTCAACTGCTGCATTGCAACATATTGTGGTGGAAGAACCTTTTCAATAGTGGGGCTTGGATATTGCTGGATAAATATTTATGCATTCATTGATGAAACAACGCTATATCCTCACTACCAAAACTTATTTCACATGGTGGACAGAAGCAATTCCACTCAAACAAGTGAATGATCAGGAAGTCATAAATTTCCTTCAGCAGAACATCATTTCTAGGTTGGAAATTCCTACTTAACTTGTTTTTGACAATGCAACATACTTTTCATCACTAAGAATTTATGATTTTGCATTGGAAAATGGTATTGCATTGAAACATTCAGTTAATTATTATTCGCAGGGGAATGGTTTTTCTAAATCCACAAATAAGAACCTAATCCGTATTATAAAAAATACCATATTCTTTAAGTAGCAAATCTGACACTCCTCTTTACTAAATTCTTTATGGGATGAACAAGTCACACCAAAGCCCTCTTTGAACACCTCCCCTTACTTCCAAGTGTACGGAAAATAATCCATCCTTCTGCCCAACATCTACTTGCCTCCACTCCAACTTTTGCAAGAATCCCAAGGCAAGCCATGCTTATTAGTACAGTGTAGGATGGAAACCCTTCACATATTATAGGAAGAAAGGTTGAAATAAAAATAAATATTTGTACTTCATTAGAATCGTATCAAGAGGTGGTGCGACAAGAAGTTTAGTGCAGGGAAGAACAACTTCAGTGTGGGTGACTTAGTCTTGAAGTGGGACAAAGCCAACAAGGACAAAGGCAAATAAACTAAGTTTCAATCCCCGTGGATTGGACCACTCACTATCCATGAAAAGCTTGGCCAACACACTCATCGTCTTCAATCGCTTGACGGGAAGATTGATTCTCTCCCTTTCAATGGTCAATATTTAAAACGTTACTTTCAATGAAGATCTGGGGTTGTTCCCTACATTGTGTACATAGTTTTTCATTATTGTTTGTTTGAATTTTGTTTTGTTTTCATCATGTGAATAAGTGTTGTGCATGATCATGTTGTGGCTTCTTAGTATGTGTGTGTCTAAACTCTAAAGAGTATTGTGACACTGTAACATTTGGCTAACCTTGTTTCCATCTTTCTTGTGTTGGTCATATATTTTGGCCAATGAATTTCCATTAGAAAATAACATCCATCCTTAAGGATAATTTTGGTCCAACCATGAACCCATTTCTATTCGGGAAACTTTATGCCTACACTTGGTATTTATGCTTCAATGTTTTCATGGCTATCCATTCAATAGAAGAGGAGAAGGGGAGAATTTAAATGAGCAAACCTAAATTAGAGGTCTCTATATGCTTCTCTGAAGGAACAACCTCTTCTACTCTCAATATGTCAGGATCCCTCTTCTGCCTAAAAATGAATAAATGTTGATGCATAGTCCTCTTTAAAATAGATAAATAAAGGTGAAAGAAGAGGAAGAATTCTTGTACAAAGAGTTGAAGAAAGAAACTCCGCCAGTGTGCTGTCCAGGCTCGCTGGTAGTGGAACAATGTCTTTTTTCCTGTGTGACTCTGCCAGGGTACTATCCAGGCCTGCTGGCAGTGGAGAAACACCTAAGACGAAAAATTATACTCTGAAAATATTAAGCTCGTGAGCTACACTACTCTTCCCAACTCGAAACATTGTGATATCACTTAATCTTATGTTCTGTTCAACCAAGAAGGTATAAAGGAGACCATGTCTATTCATGGGGTAAGTGGGAAGACCAAAGTAATCTTCACAGTGAATCAATACTCCCTGAAGAACCAAGGCATTGCAAAAAATAAGTTAACTGAGATAGAGAAGCTAAAATTTTTCCAGTGGGTCGCAAAGTGTTGTACCTACTACAACACCCTCCAAAATTTTTTCTTACATTCAATTTCAGAGCCTTCCTTGGTATTGTACACTATTGTCGTAAACACCGAAGCTTATTTCATGATATTTCTTGAAGTATTTTTCTCCCTTTTTTAAGTTGGATAAATTGTCGTCTTTTGGCATGATTAGCTATTGCAAAATGTGAAGAAGCCTATTATGATGGTTTCAAGGTTCTATCTTTGTGTATATGATTTTTTCTAACTATGTAAACATCTATCACACTCATCCACAAAGTTCTGAGAACTTTCGCATAAGTGTCGTCACAATCGTCTCAAATTCTATCTTAAGTGTCACACTTGTCATAAATGGTTGTAAAGTGGTCACATAGAGAAAAATGTATTGGTATTGTGTCTTGGGTGTGATCTATGTTGTTGAGTAGTCAAGTATTCTAAGTTTGAGATCATATTAGAAGTCTTATTAATGTTCACATCAGTCTAATAGGTCTTACACTTAGCTAATTTTGAGAAGGCTTCCTAACTAAGCAACCTGGCTTCACCTGACCTCCCTGAACTGCAAACTACGTCGTTCTAGTCCTCTAGCTGAGACCTTTCCCCTTGACACTGTGCAATGCTAGTTCCTGCCTCCCAATATTGCTGCACTGCCCAGTTTTTGTGCTTAAGCTCCGACCATAACCTCCGGAATTGCACAATCATTCCTCCCAGCCTGACCTTCACTGTGCAATCACAAGCCTTAATCTCATCCCCCGAGCCTCTGAACCACGCAATTGTGCAGTAGCCCTGCCTCCTTTTCCTCCCAAAACTGTGGAATATGTCTTCTCAGTGCTTATCACCTCAGCCTATCCCACCGACTCTCAAAATTGCACAGAATTGTCACTCAGTGCCACCTAAGTTGCACACTACGTAGTCTCAAAGCTCAATTATCACCCTTGAATGTTGGAATTATGCACTGTACATTTATTGAGCCCACTCTCTTGACCTGTCACCTAGTTTTGGCTCAGTAATGGATCAAAATACACTATCTTAGAGAATGTGGTTTTCAGACTGATGTCATATCGTCATGAGTGAATTGCAGATGAAGGTATTCTATCACATAATGGAAAGCTGATGAAGAAGGAGATGAAAGAGGGAATCTTTTTGAAATACACATTTGTAGCCGAATACACAAGCTAATCAGTCAAGAGAAGCAAAAGGGACATTAGTTTGTGATTGCAACTCAAGACTCGAGATCATTGAAGATTCCTTATCACCAAGTCATACGAAGGTGAAAAGAATACGTAGACACTTAACACTTAGTAGTAGAAGTGTCTTGACATTGCCACATAATCATGGAGTCCATGTTAGTAATGTCATGTCATGTCGTGTGTAGTCACATGCCACACCTTGCGACCAATGATGTGACATATATTTTAGAAATGTATTGTAAAGTGAAATTCCAAAGGACATGTGTGGAATACGAAGAGTCATGTAAAGTTGAAAATTCATAGGAAGTCAAACAGTCATGAGGGTAGTCAAAGAGTCACAAGGAAGGGGAAGCATCACCCCGTGGTTATATATACTTCCTCATTGTATGAGCAATGGAATATTCCCCTTCGCTCCTCCTGTAAAGCATTAGAGAGATAAGCTAGTTCTTTGGGGATCAAGGAGTGGCTCCAATGCTCCACTACTAGAGTTAGTGATTTACATTGTAAACATGTGTTTTGGAACTTTTACTTAATAACATAAGCCTTCAAGGCCATCACATTCTTCAAGCATAGATTATGAATTTTTGTAAGACTATTTTGCGGAAGCTTGTATTTCATGTTTTCTTTCACATGTGCTAATATAGTTGAACTATTTTAGTTGTTTTAGTACTTATCTTATTGAGAATGTAATGTAATGGTTGTTATTATTGTCCCATCGTTGTGGACCATTCCATAGGATATTAGACAAATCTTTCTTCATTTGTTTGTTGTAACAACCATCACATCCTCTGTGGACTATTTTGTTGGATGTTAGATGGATCCTTTTGGTTCATGTGTGTCTCTTCTTGGGTGGTACTATTACCTCTCTCTTATAGGCTAAATTTTCTCCCCTATCCACAGTGGAAGAACCTTGACACATTTACAACTGAACATTCGGAAAGTACACCTTCTTGCTTTTTGAAGGAACCATTGCATCCCTTTCTCTTGCTAACAGTTAGAGCCAAGGAAAATATTTAAGGATTTGGCAAATTGGCCTTTATACCAGATGGGACTCCTACACCAAATGGTGTGAGGTGTAATTGGGACTCCATATCTGGGAGATCCCCTAAATGTTGGTAAGTCCAGTACCATCAACAACTCCCTATACCTATCACCCTCCCATTCCACCTGTAAGATTTGATCCTGTAAATCTATCCCATATTAACTCATAACTACTATGTGATTCACTTGCACTCTTCTGCTAAGAGCATATGCAACCATGTTCTTATTTCCCTTAATGTACTTGATCTCAAAGTCAAACTCACTAATTGTGGCCAACCATCTAGCTTTCTTGGAATTCATATTAGGTTGGTCAAACAAGTATCTCATCCCACTATGATCACTCATCAATAAAAACCTCTTGCCAAGAAGACAGTGCCTCCACATCTCCAATGCATGAATGATTGTTTCCAACTCAAGATCATGAGTCACATAATTTTGCTCATGCTCATCCACTTTCCTTGACTCATAACATACCACTTGTCCCTCTTACATCAGGACTCAAACAAATCCCCTCTTGCAAGAATCTGTACATACCACTTGTCCCTCTTGCATCAGGACTCCATCAAGTCACCTCTTACAAGCATTTATACACACCACAAACTCTTTGTCTGGATTTGTAATCTTTAGAACTAGAAAATTTGTAAGCAACTGCTTCAACTTCTCAAAAATTGTTGCACATTCCTCAAAGCCATGTACTTATCAAGTTTGAATAAAACAATTTTTCATGCAATTGGATGATTCAAACGCGAAATCTCCTTAGCGTAAGAACCTGTCACCTTTATAAGATTGTATAAAACCTTCTTTTATTAATTTTTATTTTACAAATTTTAATTACCGACAATAGATACATTAATATGTTGAGTAAAATAATTAAATAATGAAATATAATTAATATATTAAGTAAACTAATCCAATAATAAAGAAATATTTTAGAAAAATCAACACATTTCTTCCCTTATAAAAATTCTAAATAATATCTAATTTTTTAACGGTAAGAAAAATCAACACTGAACATTTTGAATTACATGTTCCGATTAAATTCTCAACGCAAAATATTCAACAAAGCTAGAAGATTACGAATTTTGAATAAAAATATTGCTCAGAAGATATTGCTCATATCAATGTGAAATGCATTACTTATTCCAAAGGAACTAAGCACCATGTCATGTGTATTTGTAAATGATTTGCAGTGGATTTACATGAATGTGATATGAATTTATTAATATTCCAAATGTAGGAGCTTAAAATTTGGGTTATTTTTAGAGATGAGGTTTATTTTATTAAATTTAAGTTATTAATATTAATTTTCAAATTTTAAAATAATTTTTTTTGGATCGGTTAATTTTCATAAGCTAGTTTAGTTTTTCTTAATATTTGTTTTTTTAATGGGTCAACTTGTCATCTTGAATATATGTTATTAATTATAAGCCTAAAAAAATAAAGAATTGTTTTATATATATATATGAAGGTAAGTGGTTAATAAAGTCTTACGAAATCCTTTTACCAAAAATATGAGAAGGATGTTATACCATTTTACCAATATCAAGTTAAATAATAAAATAATATTATCTTTACACATATTTATGTTTAATTTAATTTAGTAATAATATATTTAAATTTTATAATAACCTAGAATTTGACATAATACAATATCATTTCATATTAAAATAAAATTACAAAATTCTTCTAAACATACTACCCATAACTTTTTATATATATTATATATATATATATATATTATATATATATATATATATATATATTATTAAATTGATGAATAATAATATAATTATGGTATATTTAAGTGAATTGGGTAGAATAACCACAAAGAAGATAAAGTATAATCGAATCCTCAAATCAATATAAAATTTAAAATGGTAGGATTAGCCAGATTAAAAAGTCATTTTCATAACATAATTAATATAAAATAGAAGATAAAATTATAATTGAATATAACTTAATTATGTATTTTTTTTTTGTTATATGTATTTGAAAATATATAAAGTTATGATTTATTAGAAATTTAAAGTTGGTAATTTCTATAATGTTATTTTTAACTTATTTTTATAGGTTTGGGTTTTGCATTCTTTTTTTCTTTTCTTTTCTTTTTTGGGTTATGCTAGGTTATTTATTTATTAATAATATATAAAAGAGATTACATAGAGAGTGAATGCCATGTTCAACCAATGCTAATGTCCAACCATGCAGAGAAGGATTTTTGCTTAAATGAATGAGACATTAAATAGCAGGGGAAACAAGAGAAACAAAAGAATCATCTAACTTGGGAATGACTTTCAGAGTAGCTTTTCTTTCTTGTCTTTCTCAAAACCTTGGTCCAACCTATAGGGCATATATTGGACAAAGTTACATGCAAATTATTTCTAAAGGTTGAAGGAGAGTGCTTGTTGGTGTGAGAAGATGTCGATTCTTGGGCTCGCTTCAAAACACCCAAAGAAACATCTTTATTCATCAATTACATATTTGTTAGGGGAATTGGGTTCATTGTTGAATACTCATGAGGAGAAAAATTCTGATCCTATTCCCTTGAAACCATATCATCATTGGAGCCCTCATCTTCTTGGTGGGAAATGAAAGAAGACTACCCCTATATAGGGGGTGGGTTACAAGGTTTCCAACATTTAGAGTTAGAAGTTCTAATGTGTTGTTTCTTGTTAGAATTTAATAGAGGACACAAATTTTATAAATGGTCTATTTGAAGAAAATAGTGGTAATGAAAGGTTGAGTTCTCATCATCCAAAGTTTGGGTCTAAATATCATCATCAATCTTTAAATTTAATTGATTTGGCAGTCCCTTGTTGATGTCAATTTCCACATAAATTTTTCCATGGATATAAAGACCCATCTACCCACAAGAGGAATATGTTGTTAAAAAATGACCCAAAGAGTCTCCTATGCCCTTAAAAACTGATCAACAAGTAGATTAGGAAACTTATTTTTATAAGTTAATAATTTTGGTAATTTTTATAATACATACATATATTTTAAATGATGCAATTATTTCATAAATGTGACAAAATACAACTATTTTTATAAGTGTCACTAAGGAGTTAGCTAGAAGATGTCTAAAGAATTACAAGATGTCTTAGGAAACTTAAACACATGCAACTAAAGAAACAAATAGTTCACCAAATCACACTAGCTAAAATATTTCACCACCTTTCATCATAATTTTTGTCGATGTAATTTTTTTAATTATAATTATAATAAAACTAATATTTCATATTATTATTGATATTAAATTTCATTTTAATTTAATTTCATATATAGAAAATAAATTTGAAATGTGATTTTTTTTAATTTAATTTATATAAAATTTTAATTCACAATTTATATTTCAAAATAAAATATAATGATTTAAAATGTTTATCTTTTTAATGAGGATAATCATTAAAAAAATAATAAATTCATTATTTTAACTAATTTATTATTTTAAAAATCTAAATAAGAGGTCTACCGGGTCTTGAAATAGATGGTAATCAAGTGTTTTGTTAAGGCACTCCTTTATGTGAAGTTACCAATTCAATTCCCTACACTGGTCGGGGTGATATTGGACATGATGAAGATATAGTGTTGCCAAGCTTACAAAAAAAAAAAATTAAATAAGAGATAGATATTATATTATTTTTCATAAAAAAAATTCAATTGGGGTGATCTACATGGAAGAACATGGCATCGGGATTGGGGTTCTCTCTCCCATTGCTAGATGTGGGAATTAAAGGTGGGGTGACATGTGTTGTCACCCCAAGTTCGTTACATGCCAAGGTGGCTCCCTCCCATGCTTGCACCTCAGGGAATTTACTCTTCCCTGTCCAAGATGATTGAGGCATGAGACGTTTCTCATGGTGAATTTAGAGAGTCAAGGATGGAAAGGGGGGAAGGGTGTATCACACATCTCAACGAGGGCAAGTTCCAGTGGATAGTATGTCAACATTCTATTTAGGATGGCTAGAGTATAGCATCAACAAGGAGCTAGAAATATTTCCCCTCCACTTTCTTGAAAATTCTTAGTGTTTTCTATGCTCAAGACATCTCTGGCATTCTCGAGGTTCCTGTTGAAGGATCTATCAACTCAAGGTTTTGGAAAGTTGGTGCGAGTACTTGTCAAGGCTCATTTGTGGTGGAGAAAGGCAGTTGGATTGAGTTTGGAGGTCATCCCTAGTGTATGGTGCTTGTATCCTAGGTAACTGTATATCCTTGGTTTTCCTTATTTCATGTTCCTATGTCGAATTCTACTCCCATCCTATTGAATTATGAGGTGGTAGTTGTGTCGAAGAAGTGCCTAGCCAACCTTTTAGATATTTTGTCCTCGTTGGGTTGTGCACTTAATGTGGTGCTCGATATATCCTTGTGTAATAGGGTGAATTCTTGTTGATGGAAGGTTTTTCTGTGTTTGTGGAAGTCTTGTTGGTGCATGTGGAACAACGTGGCAAATTGAGTTGCTCTACTATGTATTGTGAAGTGTGGGTCTAGCATTTTTTGGGTTGTGTGGGTTGAACTACTAGTGGAAAAGGTGATTCAACTTCTTGGACACATGTGGGGCTATGGGTACATGATATCTAGTCTCTCCTCAAGAATTATTTGTTTATCAAGTAGTGTGGCATCTTCATGTTAAAGGGAATTGTGGTGTTCGCGGACTAAGCCTTGCAAGTCTCATGAGGAGGCTTAGGCTAAGGAGGCCACTACAACCTTCCATGCATCAACCCCTACCATTGCTCGAAAAAGTATTTGGAAGTGGGAAGCCCAGGTTTCAAAAGGGCGTCTTACTCGATATGATGCTAAGATGCATGATGAGGCATCTCACTCGATTTCTAACCCTGGTCATACTAGGGAAAGAAGGAATGAGTATCTACAGTCAGTCACCCTTCATTGGTAGAAGAAGTTGTTGGGATGTGTCCTACGAGAGAAGCATGAAAATATAAATTATATAATCTCTTTCTTAAATGAAATTTAGAGTAATCAGTGGAGGATGCAAGATAGTATGGACAAGGTGGACGCACACCTAACTCACATGGAAAAAAAATCCAATATGAGTTTAAATTTGAAGAAACTCCTCGTAGAAAAGTGGATGATCCAACCACTGTGACCTCTTCAGATTCTTTATTTGGATGCTATGCTATGCCTTTTTCTACTAGTATTTTTTATTGTTGTTTTTGCCTAGAGAATGTTAGTTTTGGATATATTTCAAACAAGTTTCCACCTCCGGTTTGCTTTATGGCAGAATAAGAATAGTAAGGTTTTGAATGTAATGTGAATATTTCAGTAATAAATTTAACTATATATATATAATAATATATATGAAAGTTAAGATTACTTGTATTTATAATTTTTAGTCATAACAAATAAATTTAAAAATATATATAAAAGAAAACAATTAACTATATATATATATATATATATAATATATTATATTATATATTATATATATTATATATATATTATATAATATATATATATATATATATATATTATATATATATATAATATATTATATATTATTATATAATAATGGTTTGGTATTTCATTAAGAAAATCAGATTAATCACAATGCATTAAACTTTTAATGAGTATATATAGATAAGTCTAAAATTGAAATAAAATACATAAAATCTTTGTCCAAAAAATAATCTCTTCTAACCATTTATTTGGGATATTCCAATTGACAAGTTACTGAAAAGAGAAAAATACTGCTAAAGCAAGATAGTGAGAGAGAATGAATGGAATCAAAAGTATCAACCTCTATAGGTTCCAAGTCCCATGTTTTCTAAAGCTTCTGGGTTATAAAGGAACATCTAGTTGCCCTTCAATTCTTTTAGGCAATTTAGGTCCTTCATGTAAAGCTAGGGATCATATCATTCTTCTTATTAAGATTTTTTCTATTTTATAATAGTCTTTTATTGATTAATATAGATCAATGGTGTGTAAGTATTGGTTCTGATTCTCATGTGTAAGTATTGATTTTGATTCTCAAGAATGTTATCCATGTTTAATATCCAACCTGCAAACATAGCCATGATGTCACTGCATGATGTCTATGTTAGATAGGTAGCCTTTCTCTAACAATGTCCTTTTTTAGCAATGTCATGCTTTGTCTCATTAAGTTCATGTTGAGCGCTAGGGGGTGTTTGTTCTTGGAATCGACGGGCCAAAGTTTCGGCCAGAAACCTGGCTTGAAATCATCCCCTACTACAAGGCCTGTCCCTTGCAACATGTTGTTTGATGCTTCATGGCTATAGCTAATGACAAAATCTGAGAGTATGACTTATACCAACTCCCTAGTGGGGACACAGGTCTTCAGGTTGAAAAAGATGGATCCATTACGATGTTGTAGCTAACCCATTGAGAAAGCATGATGTCAACACTTCACTCAATATACTAAAAGAATTTCTTTAAACAAACAAAGATAGCACTATGGTGAACATTCCTTTTGCCAATTCCTCCCATGGAGCTATCTGATCCAGGTGGATATTGGTGGCCACCCGATAATTCCACTTGGATCCCCTCTAGTGCTTCTTTCAGTTTTTTTCAGTTTCCTTAATTATAGCACAGTTTACTATTTTTAGCAGTTTTTCGGGTCCTAAACTTCCGGAGTCGTTTTAAGGCCCTAAACGACATTTTTTGGGAAATCTACCGCTAGCGATTTTTTTGTCTAAAAATCTTTTTTTCATCATAGTCCTCAGAGAGATATTTCCAACGGGCTATCATGCACGTCAAACGGAGATAACACGACCAACTCGCGACCCCGGGAAGTTGATGTACCAACTTACTCAAAAACGGGGCCCACAATTTGGCGTTTCATCTTCTAGGGTTAGGTTTTGGAATGTGAAGGGTTTTCCATTGTTTCTCAACAATAAATAGGCCTTCGAGCCTCATTGTAACATAGTTCGGAACAGTTCACAGGCATGTAGCCACACATCTCTTCTCAGAGATAAGCTACCATCGTCCTAGCTGATTTATTCCCAATTTTGGTTGTAAACATATTTCGGTATTTTCCATTAATGAAATAAAGTGTTCTTTCCACTGCATCTCTTTATTTATGGTTATCGCATCTCTGTAATCTATTGCGTTCCTGTTTAAATCCGGATCAGTGGTATCAGAGCGGTCTGCTTTTTCTCGGTTTTCTTTGCATGTCCCCGACGAGGTCAGGATATAAGGAGTTAGGGCTTGAACTGGTCGAACCTTTGCAAGACCAGCCTCGAAAATCCCGACGGCCTCCAATGGCGGATGAGAAGAAAGGAGGGGGCAGGAGATCCCATCAAAATCTTGCTCGAAGAAGCCCTCGAGCGACAACGGAACGTGATGATGGACAGTTTTGTGCAGATCCTTCAGCGGCTACCTAGAGGTGACGCATCGGCTTCTAGCAGCAACTCTGGAAACCCCACACCCTTTAAGGTACAAGTTAATTTTGAGATCCCCATCTTCGAGGGTAAAATAGACGCAGATGCCGTAGATAAATCGTTAAATCTGCTAGATGGGTATTTCTCTGTTCACGAATTTTCAAGTCGGGAAAAGATTGTTTTTGCTCTTCTCAAAGCAGCCCCCGACGTCAAGGACTGGTGGGAAACCTACTGCGAGCAGAAGGATGAAAGTACAGGCTCATTATTTTGAGCCGCACCCACTTGGAATGACTTCCGGGATGCCATCAAGGAGCAGTACTACCCTGTCAAAAGCTATGAGGACAAATACATCAAATGGACCATACTACGGCAGGGACAAGACCAAGATGTTCTAGAGTTCACAAACATTTTTCATACCCTTCGCACACAGTTGGGTATCAAAGATTCTGAGCGACATCTGGTGCTCAAATACCGTGGCTGCCTACACAGTTACATACAGGAAGAGATGGAGTTCTTGGACATCTCCTCACTCGGCACAGCATACTGATATGCTGTCAAAATCGAGCAAAAGTTGAAATAGAAGAAGCGAGACTTTGGATCTGCAAATCCGAAGCCCAAAGGACAAAACCAAGGCGGGGTGACCCAAGACAACCCGTCGAAGCCATAAGAAAAGAACAACACCACAAAGCCGAAGAAGGACACAGGAAAGTGGTGTGAGTTCCACAAGAGTCCCACTCATAACACAAGTGAGTGTCGGACCAAGCAGTCATGGTGGCTGAGTTGAAGGCTTCTGAATCAGATACATGTTCCGACCCTGAGCCAGAACCCGACAAGGGGAATGGCAAAGGGAAGTAGATCATTGATGCGGATCCCAACGCCACTGTTGCCACTGCCAAAATCCAGAAGAATGAGCCGAAGAGCCAGAGGAGGGGGAACGTCTTTTCCACTCACAGATGTGGGTGAAGGGTTCGCCGCTACAATTCATTGTCGACAGTGGCAGCCAAAAGAACCTGATTTCAGCAGAGCTCGTGAAGCGGTTGGGCCTACCGACT